>JAQIWG010001843.1:0-22599 GCA_034695025.1 Chamaedrilus cognettii | reverse complement strand
TCTATTATCCAGGTCTATTATCCAGGTCTATTATCCAGGTCTATTATCCAGGTCTATTATCCAGGTCTATTATCCAGACCTATTATCCAGGTCTATTATCCAGGTTCTCTGTCTAGACAATCTATGAAGATCTATTTTATTGTTTAACATCTATGTCGAGGGGGCAGCAAATAAATCTTAGACGCCATGACAGCCTGAAGTGAAGTGTACGTACAATGCAGATTAGTCCGTGCCACAAGTTTGCTCGCTCGTTGCAAATACAAGCAAAAATTCATTCATCAACTAAAACACCATCAGCACGTACCGGAAAGGGTAAATTTGTAGAAATGAATTTGAATGGAATGTCTAGTCAATTTCACAAATCAATAGTTCCGATTTTAAATTTTACTGAATCCTTATTAGCAAGCTGTTAGTTAGTAGTTGTTAGTAGTTATTCAGTAGCTGTTAGTAGTAGCCTACACTATTTTTGCAGAAAAAATATCGGGTGAAATCCCCCAAAATGACAGACAATCATGCACATTTGTAAGTACAAAGAAATTTAAGTTTAGTGAGCATGCAATGAAAGCGTGTATGAAGGAAGAGAACAAACAGAAACGAAGAAGGACGTCGGCGAAAAATTCCGGTTGATTGCTTCGAGGGAACATTGAAAACGGTGAGCAGATGGCAGCATCGTCTACACACTACACTACAGGTAGGCCGACAATGTAATCAGAACTAGGCAGATCAAGGGTTTCTAAAATCATAGCCTAGAGACAGCGACAGAGAGAATATGAAAGTGTTGCAGGTCGATCTACACAATGTCTTGGGTCGGCGGCTTGATTATAAAGTAAGGCAATCGATGGATAACCAGCTAGGAATTTGAAACTAGACGTATGGCAGTCAGAAGTTTAGGACTGCATGCAAAATGCCAACAAAATGTTCACAAAAAGCTTAATTTTCAAATGACCAAGCAATGTGGTAAACACTATTATAGGCCTATTATCAATTAGACGAACAAAAAATTCGCTTTGTTTAGTATTGTAAAAAGCACTTTGCCTCATCGAGCAATGACTAAATAATTGTTTTTTTATCAATCAATATAGAAAAATGTACAATTGTATTGACATGACCCCGATGGCTTGACAAGATCGTGTAAAAATGGAACAACTAAAAATCAATTGATTGAGCAAATAAATAAAATCTACACTCTATACATATTGGTATAGGTCGATCAGCGAACAGCGCGTGCTTAATTAGTGACTCTGAAGGCGGATACGCTGTGATCAAAGGCCATCGCTTAATTTGAATCTAATTTGTGTACGGAAAACTTATCATTTTTGCTTATCTTTTAAAATCGATTTCACGCATAATATAGACTTTTAAATCATCGCGCAGAGTATAATGATCCATATCTCGATTTTGAAAGGAATTTTTGAAAGTATTGTGAAGCGTTTGAAATATATTTTATGGCAACCATGTCAGGCTCCTGTAAAATCTTTGATCTCCCTTTTCAAGCAATTTGAATTTACATAAGCTATTGAATTAACGTTTTTATTTGCGGTTTGTGCTTTAAATAAAAAGTGCATACATATATAATGTAAAATCACGCCGTTTGTTAAAAAAAGGTTGCAGAAATTACGTTATATGAGCGTCCCCCACCCCCCCCCCCCTCTAAGCTGAGGGAAGGCGTTGTAGAAAGCAAAAGGAACCTCGTGCGCAAACACAATCAAGGAAGGTACTTTTAAGGCTAGCCTATATTGTAACACTGGCATAATTAAGAAGCCATAGGCTATTGCTTGAAAGCATAGTGATTGCTGACGAAGCAATAAAAGACGGAAGCGTTATTAATCGAGCAAACTTGAACTCGTCGTCGCGAACGTCAGCATTTTATTAATTTCCACAAGATTTTCCACCCCAGCGTTCGGTTTTGGGTGTACCGGTAAAACATAGTTGCAGTCGTAAAATATTGCCAGCGCTGCACTTGTAGAGTAATTCAGAAGCCGGGCTACACGTCACCATCGGACAATATAATTGGGACAATATAATTAGGGACGCGTAGCCATGCGTCAATGACGTCGCCAGATTAAAAATTTATAGCGGGGCTGCGACAATTTCACGAGCGACACTAACACATTTTAAAGGGCAGTATATTGCAGTAGGCCTACATTGCTCTTTACAATGTTGACGAATGATTACTAGAAAGTTCAAAAAATGTCTTCATATGCTATTATAGATTTTTTATCGCAGCAAAATTGAACAATGTCGTAAATTAAAAAGAGACGACAGACAGATTTGAAACGACGATTTCCAGCAATTTCAGTTCAACGAGAGAGAGTAACTGTTTGAAATAAATTGGTATGTTTGTACTAGCCAATCTGTTAACACTGCAGGGTTGCGTGAAACAATAATGCATGTGTATGTTTTATACGACGTTTCTATCACAATTCGATAGCCTTCCAAATTTGCGACACGAACAAAATCTCAAATACGTGCGATTTTATTCACAAATAACAGTCGGAGCAACATCAAGCTCAAGATCAAAAGTAAGAGCCAGAGCAAGAAGAGAAAAAATAGCAAGAGATCGGAGCAAGCAGCAGTCCACGATCATCTTAATTATCTGCATGTATATGGGCAACAATTATAAGCCAAGTCCATTCAAATCAAAAATTCACAAATTGACAACAAAATTGAATAAAATTAGGGTTTCGGGGTATCATCGTCGTCAACCCCCCTGTGTTTGGCCTTCAAGCCGCCCCCCCCAGTTCTAATTAGGCGGTTCTCTTCAAACATTCCATGTCTTGGTGATAGAAGTCTGTCAAATCTTAGCTCTATTGTAAAAAAATGGGGTCAAAATTGGTAAGAAGTGTGAAGTCTTAATAGATAAGAAGTCCGACTCGTTCGATTGGAGCGGGGCAGCGAATGCGAGTGCCTAGTGGGCCACTTTGGTAAGCAGAACTGGCGCTGTGGGATGATTTAACGCCTCCTCTTGTCTTTCGTGAACTGTGCATGGAAGGAAAAAGGTTCATGCGACCAATAAAATCCTCCCGGTCGTAAGTTTTGCACGGGAAGGATGCATTTTCTCATGGGACTTAAAGCCTCTCAAGCTCCCACTCCTCCCCCCACCCCCCAGTTGTCGAAGGCTGGAACCGCTACTGCTTGAGACACGTGTTATATCCGAGTGCTAACCCGGTTTCCTCCTACTATTTTTTCCTTGACTCGCTACAAATTCTCTCGTCACGGCTGGTTCGACGTGAGGTTCCCCTATGGGGAAGGCCAGGATTTTCCTTATAAAGAGTCTTCCAAGACAATCAGCTAAGCAGATATATACTTCAATAGCGACTTCACTATGCGAACAGTTAAAAACCACAAGTAGTAGAATTGCAACGACAGCATTCTCTCGACGACGACTACAGTCACAGAGAGTTCAACGACGACTCCAGTAAGCTCTCCGCTACACTGCACTAGGCTAGGCCTTACTCTGCCTCCCTGTCTCTACTCTTACACCCTTATATAACACACTTTCCGGCCGGAAACTACCGGACAGGCCGGAAAGTACCGGAAAGTACCGGAAAGTAGCGGAAAGGCCGGAAAGTACCGGCAAAACGGGAAAACACTACAATGTCACTACATGCAATCAGTAAAAAGAAACATGCCTTAACTACAATGGCAATACAATTACTCTAAACGCAGTGTCAATGAATGAAAGTCACAATACACAATTAAGCAATGCAATGTTTCGCCAAGTCCCATCAGGATCCATAGTTCAGTTCCTTGGCCCCCACACCTGAACAAATTCCCGGGCCAGTCCCAGGGCCTCGAGAGGAAAACATGCGGACGACCCCACGCCCTCTCCTCTCTGCCGCCGGCTAAAAGCCCGCGGACGAAGAGGAGACCCCCTGAGGGTTCAGGGCCCCCAGGGGTCGGACGGCCGGCTCAGGGCCCGCTACCCGAGGCAGCGAGGGGCGTCACACGCACATGACATCGTACACCACAGTGTGTAGAACGTACCAGGTAGTCGAGGTTTGCTTACCGGCATGTGATGCTGAGCCCGCGACACAGAGGAAGGTCAAACTGAAGACAACCAGCCACGCGATCGTCACAACGTGCCGAGTCATCTCGCTCGATCTCAATGTATTTGTGCTAAATTCGTATTCACGGCCTTGCTAATATTCTTCTTTGTTAAATTCACTCGATTCACTCAATTGCTAATATTCTTCTTCTACAGGATGCACTCGCCAATATAATAGTATATAACATTGCGCATGTGTAGTCTGTGACAGTGTTGACCATGCAATTATGATCATAAATTTTCTTCCAGCTTAACGTTAGGTTGATAAAATGCTGAATCTATAATGTAGGCATCATCTACGTTGCAATATATCTCGATTCTCGACTGTTGAGGCATCGAAGTAAGCCATGAGTCATTATAACGATGGAGGGTGCATGGGCATATGGATAAGGATTTTGTTATAACCCGCTATGGAGGTTGCAAGTGCAGGGCACAGGAAATATTACATAACATTTGTAAAAAAAATTGACATCAAATGTCTACAAAATGTCTCTAAAAATGTTGTTTGAAATAGTGGCTTTTTGAAATTTGAGTAAAACTCCAAAGACAAAGAATTTTCACGACGATGAAAATTTGAGTAAAACTCCTAAGATTAAGAATTTTCACGACGATGAAAGAAACTCTATTGAAGGTTTTCGATTTAATTGTTGGCTCCGTAGTGAGAACTTGGAGGATTAATAAATCCTCCTACAAGGATTATTAATCCTGGAGTGAGATAATGTCTTTTCATTTTTTGCCATCAGAGTGGGTACTTCAGCAAATTTTTATATAACGTTTCGGGATATTGTCGTCTGGCGTTATAATCAGTGCTGTAGTTGCCATGCGACGCAGCGGGACGCCGTCCCGCCGGGCGGCTCTGGTTACAAGCAGCGTCCCGCCGAGCCGCTCAAGTGTCAAACAGCGTCCCGCCAGGGCCGCTCCCAATGTGGACGCCGCAGGACGGCGTCGCGACGGTCAAAGGGCCATTGCGATAAGCTATGGTGAAGGCTATAATACAGATTATAGTCTAATTGATTATATGCTATATTGGTTATGGGCCGAAGTCTCGGTCAAAGGGCCGCTGCATGTGAAATGAGGGCCGCTCTGACTCAAAAAAGCAAAATAGCGTCCCGCCGGGCCGCGGCGTCACAGCTACAGCGCTGGTTATAATTCTAGGCCTTTTTTCCTCGTAGCCTACCAAATTGTACTTTCAATTAAGGGATGAATGAGTGGGATAAAAATGACACTTTTAACGTTATAAATTAATCTGAATGATCCCTAAGAAAAATTCAAATTAGGTCTAATGCAAATGCCCAGCACTGATCGATTCACCATTCATGTACGAATAGAGTACATGACATTGTCTACAGCCTAGTACAGTTTGATTTTAAAAATTCAACCACAAGCGCATTGACTAGGCTTGATTCTACTGAATATTCGAAGCCGCGTAACTCAATAGCTATAGAATTGTCTAATGCTTATTACACAATTATTACCACGAAAGACTCATAGGTCTGTACATACATATAGGCCTATTGTAGCCCAGGATCACGAGTCTGTTGCTGATTATTATACGACAGCTGTGCTGCAGCAGGTTCGAATACTCGCGTGTCTCACTGCGGACTGCGGACTGACGAATGGACGAGCTCTCTCCTTAACACGGACCTACAGGAGCGAAGGCTTCACTTTAGCCCATGCAGTGATGCCATTGCTAGGGGTAAAACTCTATCACTAGATTTATGGATATTATTTGAGCGATTTTAAGATCTGATTTTCGACATAATTCCCAGATATCTGGGAATATCTTTTTGTAAAATGGCGCATTTTAAATTGAGAGCTGGGGATATTGTTTTAGAAATTTTAGAAAAAGATTTAAATGTAGAGAATTTTTTGCGAGATAGCCAGTATCCATGAATATTTCTTGTTGGTTCAATTGTATGAATTTGTATCACAGCTTGAGACTATGCCTAGGCCTGCGCCTTAAGGGACGGACAGAGAACTATTGCAAATGATAAAATGGTTAGGCTCGACGAAGAGATGGACAAGAGCGATGGTGCAGCTATGATATAATAGGCCTACTGGACAAGCATTCGCAATATTATTGTGCCTAATTCTATTAGGTTTAATTCAAGACAGGACATTGTAGCATGCAAAATTACAAACTACGGTGCAAATCCCCCCCGCAATTATAATTTTCCTCTCAGCCCGACAGTGAAATTAATATTTTAAAGTGTTGTTTTGGACAAGCAATTCAGTCCCGTAGCGTGAGGGAGGGAGGGGGCAGTGCCCCCCTCCCCTGCTGGGAAGGTCTGTCCCTCCTGCTCCCATGCAGAAAAGTTACTATTAGCTTATGGGCTTGCCCCCCTGCTCTTTGTGCAAAAAAGCATTTGTCTCCACTGCTCTGATTAAATGAAATATATCCTATATATATACGAAATATATACGAAATATATACTGCTCTGTGTTAAGTAAAGCCCTGCTTGGTCTGACATGTTGTCATAAAAAATGGGAAAGGGAAAATAAAATAAATAAAATAAAAAGGCAAAAAATAAATAATGACTTTTAAGAGTGGCTCGAAAAACTTCTGTCAGCACCCCTCCCCCCCTCCCTCCCGGCGCGAGGTAGAACGGACGGGAAAAGTGGAACCACAGACAGGGCGTAAAAGGTCTGCCCTCTCCGCGAAAATCTGTGCATCACTGCTGAGTATGGTCACGCTACGGGGCTGACAAGCATACAATTCTAGTCTAAGAAGATGGAGCTTAAATATTTGATGGCCAATTTCTGAGCACTGTGTCCTGGCTTTAGTTTATAGGGGAGGGGTCGACTCGATTAGCGATGATATAAATTTCAATAAAACGTGTTTCTGCAAACGTTTTTTGTGGAGTAAAAAATCTGATCGCGTGGTGTAGTAATGTAGTAGTGTGGAGTCCCAGCTCGCGATCCATAATAATCTGCACGGAAAAAAGGTTCCTCTATCCCCCCGCTCCCCCCTCTCCCACACACACGCCTACACGCCCGTACTCCCAGTTTTCCGCGTTTTCTTTTCTCGTATCTCCCCACCACCCATTTACGCAACCCCACAACTCGAAATATTAACTCCACGACCTACTATGCCATGTTATTTCAATTTTAAAAACTCGTTTTGAAGGATTCCTAAATTTACAATTCGCAGGCCATGCTAAAAATGTCAAATTCAGCATGTCTGAACTCAGCATCAATACTCCACACAAGGGACACAAACTGCGCGCGCAAATAAGCGCACAATTTAGTTCATATATCCACTTCAGGTGCGCTCGATCGGGAGCAGAAACGACAATTTGAACTAAGATACGATTGGTTTAATTTATTGCACTTAGGAAGTGACGAGAGCGTTTACGCCAACCGAAAGGCACGCCAGCAAGCATTTAGGTTTGAAACCAAATGGCATTGTGAATCTAATGTAAGAATAAGTGCGGCCTTTTCTCTTCATATTACTATAGAAGTGCGTTGTACTGCTACTGATTTCAAATAGCAATCCTTATAACAAGGCCTATTGCTAACACTAACAGTAACTGTTATTGCAGTACCGTTCTAATTTTATGTCTGTTTCCGAAGTTGGTTCACACGATTTTTTAAGGCATTTCTTCTGTAATATGGGCCTAGTATTGAAACTGCTGGATCAATATTGAACGTATAGGCCATTATTCGCACATGCACGTGTACGTAATTTCTTACCCCTGCATTTGTTTTAAATTGCAATTGTAATGTAGGCCCTAAATAGGTGAAAGATTCATAACTTAATTCAATTAGCTGTGAAGCTGAACTATTTTACCGGTGTCTGTCAAGAAAATAATTTTCAAATCGACGCATGCGCTTTCACCAACATTAGGCCAAGCGTGTGCACGCCCAATTGAGCCTATATTAGCAGAAATTTTTTTGCTGCATTTTCAATTTTATTTCGAAAGTGGCTGACATTTTTCAGCTTCACAGCTAATTGAATTAAGTTATGAATCTTTCACCTATTTAGGGTCCACATTGCAATAGCAATTTAAAACAAATGCAGGGGTAAGAAATTATTGCCTGCCATTAGCCTGTTGCTGAGCACTACTAATATATTCGTGGAGGCCGTGCTGTGACGCGTCGATAATAAGTAATAAATACTTAACAATTATTATTTTAAATGCTTTTATTTTCAACGCCTTTGCTTCGTCAATATAATAGATACATGTAGTCATCGATTGGCAGAGATGCATTTGCCATATTCGAACAGTGCAAATTGGGTCGTTTTTGCCTTATGATCTTTTCAGAGTGGTTTCATTACGGAAGAACCATCCCCGGGACCACATTAGTATGATCTTAGCACCTTTTCTTTTCTTTTTTAAAGTACTTTGTTGTTTTTTATATTCCTTCATTGCTTAGTTAAATTAAAAAAATTCTCTACAAAATTAAAATTTATAAGTGTTTAATGAAAGAAGTTTTAGGACGTAGCAAAAGCAGGATGGGTTGAGAATAGCAGGGGGTTAACCACCAGACTCTCTCTACAAAGGCATCCCGGTCTTAAATCCCAGTCTTAAATTCAGGTCTTAAATCCCGGTCTTAAATCCCGGTCTTAAATGTTGGACTTGCCTTTTGATCATAAGGACAATATTAATTCACAGAACGAAGCAGAAATCTCTGCGTGCTACAGACATCACAGCTCGCTTCCTTCCGCTGCCGAGCAGACGTGATACTGCGACCGCGGCGCCCAACCGAACGCCCCACCCTCCCTAAACGATGACGTCATCTCTCGCGTCACGTGGGCGCTGCCGTCGTCCAATAGCGTGACGGCAGCAGCGCCGCCGCGTCCGTCAGTCGTCCCGTAAGCCGCGGCAGTCCGTCTCTGGCGCTGTTCGGCAGCGGCGCACTCTGGCGAGTCATTGCAGACATCTAGCGAATGCAACCCAAACGCGGAGCTAGTCGCCGTTGTCATTGTACTACTAACGCCGTCTGCTGAATGACCGCGCGAGCGCCGCAGTCGCTCGTGCAGTCTCCAGATGTCACTGTAGTAGGTCTCCTCGTTCAGCTTGTGCTGCTGCTGCTGCTGATTATGCTGATGCTGATGCTGATGCGGTTGCTGGGAGTGGGTGCCGTACTCGGACGCCCCTACGGGCTTCTGCCAGAGGCAGGCCGGGTCCTGGTTGGGGTCCTGGATGAGCTCCAGGTGGGGCGTGGCGTAGGTGGAGAGGACTCCGGCACTGGAGAGCGGCGTGCAGATGTAGTGTCTGATACAGAGGGACAAGACATCAAGCACTAGCAACAACTTACAATATTATAATTTATTTATAACAGATGTTATGTGAGGGCTGGTTTCTATCGCTAGACTTATAGACATGGCAGAGCTAGTTGTCATTTCAATTGTATACCCATACAAGCTGGAACAAAAAATTGACTTGCAGCCCAGAGCTCACAGGGCGAGTCGTAAAAGGCGACTAAAGAGGGGGAAGCGGTTCTGTACGTGTCTCTCCTCACAGAACTGGACTAGTCTTCGTTACTAGACACGATCCTTTATCTTCAAAAACCACCACTTCACTTACAGCCTACCTCAATATTGTAGCCGACTTCCATGGGAAACCATAAAGGCCTGAACTTGCACAGTATTAAAAATATCTAAGAGTCCCGCATCCGTTTGAAAACGTACAGTTGACTAAAATTCAGTAGCGTGGCAGCATTAATAAGATGACTGCAGCCCAGAGCTCCCCGGGCGAGTCGTGAAAGGTGACTAAAAAGGGGGGAGCGGTTCTGTGAGTGGAACTCCAAACTCTGCATTAAGAAATTGCACACAAACACATATAAACAACACATGTTGCTATTGTTCATAACACGTGAGGATTCATACCCTCGTATGAGGAATGTGGCGACAGCGAGCAGCAGCAGACCGATGATGACTCCGAGCATGATGCCGAGTCCCACGACTAGTGACAGACCTACAAACGCACACACACGGCTAGTAACAGACCTGCGAATGCACAAACACGGCTAGTGACAGACCTGCGAATGCATAAACATGGCTAGTGACAGACTTGCAAATGCATAAACATCGCTAGTGACAGACTTGCAAACGCATAAACATGGATAGTGACAGACGCCCGGCCAAGTGATATTTACACATGGCTACTGGCAAATCTCCAATCAACCAAACTTGATCATGAACTGATTAAAAAACCAGACAAGAGGCAGAATTACAGCTACGCAAACCTGATAAGAAGTCGATAAGAATTAACAAAGCGAATAAATATGCTCCAAATATGCTCCATATTCATTCTTTTTCAGCATAATGATTACTCGCGTCACGTCCATACCTCTTGATGACTTCCACTCGTGATTCAGTGTAGACCACACGCCCTCAGGATTCTCACCACCATCGCCACCTGGTGACGCAAGAGAACACCAACTCATGCCACAATTCCAGCTAAATAATCGACTGTTCAAACCGTCTAGCTTGGCATGCCAGTATGCCAAGCTAGCTTGGCATGTTGCCTATAACTTAATTGATTAGAAAACTGGATCTACAGAATCTTCAGAGCAGAATATGCAACTGCATTTATTGGCATTGCATAGAAATTTCAAAAGAAATTGTTATTCGTTTACATATTGTCCTGCAATATTGTAATATCCTGCATTCAATAATAATATTGACATTGTTCTGCATTCAATATAATATTGCATATATTTCCATGAAATGTCGGATGCAAACAGGTTTGTCTGAGGAGCGGAAGGAAAAATACATAAAATTTGCACTCTACAAAAATAGGACCATGGGGGGAGCAGTTTGACCAAATCTTGATGAGTCCTAACATTACACGCTGCAAAAACATCCGCTTTCCATCACATTTATTTCACAAATCTCCACAGAGAAATCGCACAACAATTGTAATCTAAAAGTCTGCAAGCGCTTGCATTTAGTAATCATTAATTTGTAATAATTATATCACACTGATTACTTCATTGTTTCTTTTTATTAACGATAGGCCTACCCAAAAAAAGGAGCTAGAATCGAACGCTTGCGAATACCTTGAGCGTGTCCTCCCGCGAGCGGGGGGCAGTCGCCGACTTGTCCCACCCACTCCCCCGATTCTGGAGAGCAGCTGAGCGCCCAGCGCTCCCGCGTGCTGTTGCAGACGACTTCCGCACGTTTCTCTGACGTCATCGTTACGTGCGTTCCGGCGTAGCTCGGCGCCGCGCAACCCACGACTGCAAAGAAAGAGAAAAATTCACGGAGGGCACACACAAGTTACCTTGAACCTTCTTAACACACTCATATCACCGCATTGTCTAATATTTGATCGGACAACACAGGCATTAGTGTCTAAAGTAATACCTGAAACGTTACAGTTGAGATCTGTTGCCATTTGAATATCATTTGAAAGAGTTATATGGTGAAATACAAAAGATTAAGGCTACGTTTTTAAAACTCATTCTTTAGACTTTGCTCTTTAATTCTTGATTTTTAAGCTAAAGCTTTATGGAAATATTGAACTCACAAAAACTACTTTAGTTAAGAGATTGATTATAGAAATGCGCAACTCATCATTGAGAACCAGATATTTTTGTTGGTTAATTAATCAAATGAACCAGTCTACGATAGTCCATTTCATATTTATACATAGACCCTACCGCAATCATCTTTTGTAACACGCCATTTGGATATCATTGCTCTATTTGCACTGAATTTATTTTTGAACCAAAATCACTACCAGTAGGCAGGGTTTATTTTAGGATCTGTAGAACGCCTAAAACAAGATTTTTAGAAATCATTACGCCAATTTAGAAGCGGGTAGGCGTAGCGTTACGTGTTAAAATGAGTGATGTTGGCGTGGGTCTACTCGTTTTTTAAGATGTGGTGGCGTAACGGCTGTCTGTGTAAGAGAGTCGTATGACGTCGATGATTGCCGCGGAAACGCGAATTGTTAGTCCTAAGCTGATGAACAGTTGAATGTATATACACCGTGTCCCGATGAAAATGAGCACACCTTAAACTTGTCATAACTCGGTCAAAACTTATCGGATTCGTATGAAACTTTATACACAGCAACTGTAGCCATATCTACACCAACTTGGAAATTTATAGAGCAATTCGATCAATTTTGAAAAAATTATGACCGTTTTAAAAAAAGTGCCAAAAAAAAGTTTTCAACATTAGTAATTTAGTGACAGCTGATGTTCATAGCCTCCTCATTGTTCTGGTACACACGACATAAGACATAGTTCTCTCCGCGTGAGCCTCAGATATCGAGTGCAGAGTCTACACCTCTACAGAAGGAGCGTGTTTATCATTATCATACTGGCCTGCGTGACGTTAATCACATCACCCGACGACTCGTTTGCTTGAAAAGTGGCGGGTGTTCTATCACAAAATGACATTTTTGTCAGCACCCCCCCCCCCCGTCGAGCGATCCTATCACGTTACGCCTGTTTTCAAAGGCTTAGGCGTAACAGCACGCCTGTTTTATGAGAAGGATGCGTAAGGCTACTCCAGTTTCATGAGGGCTAAAATGAACTCTGCCAGTAGGCATTTATAGGATAGAGAATGTCAAGTGTGTAATGCGTATTTAAATATTATCAGCTTCATTATACATTCTTAGTAAAAATTATAACATAGTTACAAGAGAAACGAACCCTGATAGCGTAGCATGAAGCGCATGTCTGTCGCGTCGTCCCTTCTTGCTGGCTCCCCATGACGAATGCCGAGAACGATTAGCTCGACCACGTGGCTATCCGACACAAATATGTCCCTCATTCGTTCCGACGGTTCCCTTAACGCCGCCCCTCCCCTAGTCCCGCCCCTAACCTCCCCCCTGACTCCTCCCTTTGAGTTCGATACAGCACCCTCTGAACACACCGTTGATTCCTTGCCGCTCAATCGATCGCGAACTATCGCCAATCGACGACAACCTTCGACCCCGCTGACGTCACTGTCTCCACCGACCAATGGCGACTCGTCGTGGGCGTGGCTTGCGTCCGCCGACGAGCTGGGAGCAGGATTAAAGTAGAGGAGCGTGACGTTGATTCGCTGGCCGGGCTCAGCGTGTAGGAGATAGGCGCATGGAAGGCGGGGCAAGACTGGTT
Source organism: Chamaedrilus cognettii (assembly GCA_034695025.1). NCBI lineage: Eukaryota > Metazoa > Annelida > Clitellata > Enchytraeida > Enchytraeidae > Chamaedrilus > Chamaedrilus cognettii. The sequence goes on along the minus strand of JAQIWG010001843.1, from coordinate 9,488 downwards.
GACGGACAGCTGGCGCGTCACGTGACGTTGAGGGGTTGATGACGTCATCGGAGTGAGGGACGGGGCGCGGCTCATAGACGGAGGAAATGTAGCCAAGGCGCTGGGGGTGGAGGGAGACGGGGCGGCGTTGCAGGCCCGTGCATACCTCCGCTTCGACTGATGACCGGAGAAAAAAGACATGCTTGTTTTAGAATTAGTTTTAAATAGAGGATAATCTGGTTTTAAATATTCATGGAACATTAATGACAGCAATACCCAACCAGAGAATGTAAATTAGAAGATAGGAAATATGGATAGATCTTTATTCACCAAATGTCAAACGCATATAGCTAACAACATCAGAATACATACACTCGAATACACATATAGGTTTCAGATCTATGCCTTTCCTTGGACAGGCCTTCGGCTAGAACCTATATAACAAGGACATGAACTATAATGCATCAGAATAAACATAGGGATTAAAGCGTGGGTAGCCAAATTCTCTACATTTTGATATTGGAGGTCAACATTTAAGCTTTCTCGGTTTGCTGAATGAAGCAAGGGGAGTCAGAGAATGTGAGGAATAAATTTGAACCTTTTAAAGTAGCAATGTTTGTAAAGTAAAGTAATATAATATTATAGGCCGAAGTTGTAATTATTAGTATCATAAATTATCACTGAATTCAGGAAGAGTTTGTTGAAAAATGGCGACAAGATGAAAATTAAAACTGATCATGATCAGGCCTATAATTTGAGTTTAAATTTTGTGATTTTCATTTCTTATTTAATCAAAATATTGCCGTCCAAGAAAGCTCAGACACCATCTCACGGCTTTATTAATCAAAATGAAAGGAACATATTACAGGGATGGGCCTACACTAAGAAGACTAGTCCTTGCCGTTGGTAAGATTGAGATTTTGGAAGAAGATGTGATTAATTACAGCTTAGCGTAGGCCGACTGTCGGAACTGAAAGATAAAAGCACAAGCCGACTGAAGTAACATTATGGTATCAACATTGCTTCAGTAGGCATCCTTAGCAATTTAAAACTCGCTCATCAAAATATGACGTTCTTTAAAATAAACGTTTTGACTAAAAAACGAGCACGGAGATCGTGCAAAGGATTGAGGGCACATCGCAATTCTAACTCGACAGGAAATGGATATCGTGAACAGAAGAAGCTTCTCTATTTAGCCACCATGGCGCTGGTTCTTAATCTTTTTGTGGGAAAACCCATCTATGCTATCAATATTTGTAAATTCCAATATTTGTGTTTTTTTCACCAACCAGCTCATAGAAGTTCAAAATAGTTCAATTTGATGGATATGATCTATTGGCAACCATGAAGCGTTTCAGAAGTCATGACAAAAATTTGAAGTGGGCGCGCAGACCGGGCACGCAGAGGTAGGTGGTCTCGAGGTAAGAGCTGAAGTCCCCAGCGCAGGGCCGCACCCCGTCCAGCCCCAGGTCTGCCACGCTCCAGCGACACTGCCTGCGCCCCGAGCAGCGCCAGTCCGCGTAACCCAGCACGTCGACCACGCAGCCAAGACCGAGGTCCTGCAGCGCAGCCACTTGAAACTATTTTCTCGACATAAAGATCAGCAGAGCCGGATTAGAATCTTAGATTAACACTTGCGCAACAGCTTCTTGGTTAATAAAATATCTTCAATTAAAATAAGTTTAATCAAGGATCTTTCAGATTTTTAAAACTATAGATAGATGTTTAGAAACTATCCTCTTCTTTACCTAGATCCGCAGTAACAACGTAAAAGCGACATTGAGGGGGTTAGATTTCAATAGAGCTCACTGAGACACCAGAAACATTTTTTGAAGGAGCAGATGCTTCATGCACATCAGGTTTATACTTAAGTCATTAAGCTGTTTTAACTCTGCATGTCACAAAGTTATTTTAAATCATAAGCACGAAGGATGTGGTTTATAGTTCATCATGTAGCTAATTGTCACTTTGTATTATGCAGTTAAAGATTTATAAGGTAACTTTGTTTGTCACCGAGACCAAGAAACGCCTACATAGAGATACATAGACAAGCCGATGTTTTAAACCATGTAAGACATAAAAAACAATGCTGTGTCAACCGTTTCAAAACTCATGCGATATCTAGGCAACTACGGTAAGCTAATCAGCTTACATAGTGATTTGTCAAAAGTTCAGTTAAGGAAGGCCTCTTGTTTACTTCTCATTCCCTTCCAAAGAACTCTACGGTGACTACTGCTTTAATAGGGACAGCACTTGCCTGGCGCGCACAGCGACCGAGACGACGGCGGCCATATTGCGCTGACGTCATAAGCACTGCGTTGCCATGACTACAGGATGCGTTGAACGACTCGAACTGACAATGCTCCGTGCGGTGTTCGAGCGGGGATAGGCTGGAGCCTCGCTGTGACGTCATTGATGACGTCTCTGAGCACCAATCAGAATTTAACAAGTAACTTGTAGAAGGGTATTTAGCGTATACAGAGTCAGAAGGAACAAACTGAACTGCAGGCCCTGTAAAAATGTTCAAAAGCTGCAATGAAGGTAGGTGAACAAAACTTCAAAAGTCTTGTGATGTTTTCCAGAGCAGCCAAAGCATGACATTTTCTGAAAATGGCACAGATATGAGAAAAGCTACGCTCATGTGCAAGCAGTGCATAGGCTAATGAAATAATGTCATGGTCGAGCTGTTTCAAGTGATTTTTTACCATTTTGAGACGAATTGCTTCACTGGCAGATCTCAAACAAAAAGCCAGCTGCGGACTTCAAAGAGAGATTCAATGGTTGTTTGTAACTATACTGGACTGAGTTAAAGCACTTCAATTTCATTGAGTTTTCTTGTTTTTCACGTCCCGGCTGCAACTAAACTACATGTATACATGTTATTGTATATGTCGACCTAGTAGGCTACTGGTCAATAGGTCTACTTACATGTATATTGGCATCATGGCATGCACATTGCACAATTGCCCGGCGCTAGACCTCGAGTTGGCTTAATCGCCGGATTATCCTTCAACAAAAATAATGACCTTGCCATACGACCATGCCTACTGTGACGTCACTTTTTCAACAGATAATCTGGTGATAATCTGGTGTCTTTCTTAAAGCTGATTTGCAGGGATAAGTTTAGGAGAAGTAGTAGGCTACTCCAAAAACGACGCTTTTATAAAACTCTACTCAGATTTAGAAAGGAGTAGGAGTAGCATTACTCGCAAAAATTGACGATGGTGGAGTAGGGCTACTCGCCTTTTGGAATTTTGTGGCTTAAGTTCTAAGTCTATACAACAGGCTAGAGTAGCGAACTGTCACTTCAATGATTGTTGGTAATTTAGAAGAGTTCAAAAATGTATGAAATAGGCCTATTGTTAAAAAATGACTAATGAATTTTTATACCCCCACCCCTCGCCCCGCTCACGTGTAGGCTTAGACCTTTTTTGAAAGGCATGGGAATCGCACTACTCCTGTTTTATAAGCAGCAGGCGTAACGCTACTCCTATTTTTTAACGACTAAACTGAACTCTGCTGATTTGACTCACCAGATCCGACAAACGACGCAGTCTGGAGCAGCAGCAAGGAAAGCAACCCCAGCAGAGGGGTCTGCAGACGCACAGGGGCAGCGAGAGAGGGCGTCCTGCCCCTCCACCTTGAGGGTTTAGCCCCCGACCCCGCTAAACCCTCCGGGGGTTTAAGCAAGCCCCCCGGGGGTCTAGCCGGTAATCGCAGGCTCCATGAGCGGCTTCCTCTCATTGTTATCCCGCTCATACCGCGGGCGTCACTGTGAACCGAACCTGAAAAAGATCGCGATGCAAATGTAAGCAGCCTTCATCAATTGAGTCCCGTTCGCAAACAAGTTACTTCATTTCACTCCTGCACTCCACTCTACTGGATGATTATTTATCGGGCTGACAAATCTAAACCACCATTGCCAAGGGTGCACAAAGTTACTCGAAATGTTTGCCGCAACCGGGATTCGAACCGACGCAACCTGTCGAACCCGTAATTCGAGCTCTGCGACTTAGACCACTAGGCCACAGCGCTTCTGTTACTGTTACTGCTTATCGTTTAGCACAAAAAATTAGAAAGATGCGCGCTTGAGAGCACCATCGGAAATAGAATTGGAGGATTTCATGTTAACCGAATCAGATTAACTATAGATAACCTGATTCGGGTTGCATTGTTTTTAAGCTTACGTTAATTTAACTGCAAATTCTTTTTGTGCTTTTATCAACATTTTATTAGGTTCAAGCTTTGGAAGCAGACAGAATCGAATCAGTCTGTTTCAATAGCTTGAACCAAATAAAATGTCGGTAAAATTACAGAAGCATTCGCACTTATTATATCGAGATATATGAAGATCTCCGAACAGTGTAAAGTTGCGTATAGGCTAAGCTTAAAAACAGCGCACACCGCGTTATCAACGGCGTGCCAGGACTTGAGCGCAAGGTGTCAAGGTTGATTTAATCTGCGATTCACTTATTTTTAGCAGGAGATGGCTTAGTCCACTGGCCTAGCCGCTGTCCCTCTGATTATTTATTTAAATGTGGGACGCACTGAGAAAAGCTGTACTATCGCCGGAAAACGTTGAATTGCATACATTATTCAACCGAGCAGGGAAATCAGTGAATCTCGTAAAGAAATTATTTCACGCCACGCGTCAATCTGACGACCAACCCTGGGGACGGATCGGGGATTTTCAGAGAGTAGGGGAGAAGGAGTGGATACAGTATTCGATCGTGGGCGATAAATTTACAGAAAATGATTGCGTGGTTTTCATCCAAAAATATATTGTTATAAATGAAGAAGTATTTAGTGTAAAATTAGAATAAATTTAAATTTAAATAAATTTAATTAAAATTCTGTATAGTTTAACAAATTGCCAAAAAGCATAGATTTTGACAGAGTTTGTTTGAGGCCTGATGCCTCCTCCCTATCGCTCGCGAGTTCTACACATTCGTAGCTTGCACACCACAAAATCCGTGATGCTTCAATGTAACGACTACACTAAATAGTGAGCATTATCTCTGAAAGGCGTTGATAATGTAGGCCTATCCTGCAAAAGTGTTAGCGTCGACACCAAACACTGATCCATAAGTATAGCGTCGGGTTCTAAAACCTAACAGTACTGATAACGCAGCAATTTTATCGGCGATGCCGACTTTAGACCCTATTTCCAGTTTCTGCATCATTTAACGTGAAATAAATCTGATCTATGATTAGAAAATCTGTGCGCCTTATTACTCAGTGTTTGCTATATAATCGGGACTACAATAAATGGGTATTATTTTTCTCTTCTTTTGATTGCATTCGATATTCATTTTAGATTAATTAAAGATTCTGAATTGCAAAAATTAAAATAGAACAGAATTGACTAATGCATGTAGGTTTAGTTAAATATCAGGTCAAGTCTTACACCATTTGCGCGCAAAAATTTGTAGCCACCCAGCCTTTAGGAACGCGGGCAATCTGTGCAGAGGCCGATTAGTAATATTCCAGTTCATTGTGTGTAGGTGCTACAGTAGACTGGCAGTGTAACTCCATATCAAATGCTCTACGCAGATCCAGTAGCGATTGCTATCTATACGCAGTGTCAACAGCGCCAATGTTGCATTTCTCGCTCTGTACGCGCCGACCGGAGCATTGTTATGGATTGTCACGACACCCTGACCCGACGACGAAGATAGCAGGGCCTCTACAAGGGAGCGCAGCAAGGATTAGATTCTTGGGGGAGTGCATTTAGAGATGAATGACATAACATGAACTCCTGTGAAAAAAAACTCACAAAGGGAAAGGATTAGGGACGGAGGTCCGAACTTTTTACATTTCATTCCGAAGGAACTAATGACCGAGAGGGAGGCGAAAGTCGTCAATTTCTTTTTTATAATCAAAGTACACTCGTGTCCCTATCGCCAATAACAACCTCAATCATGGGAGGTCATTTTTTATTGTCGAGGATGGGGTGCTTATTAAGTTTGCACAATTCTTAGGCGTCGAGTCAACATATTTACCAGAGCGGTGGGAGGGGGGAGCAAGGTCACCAGGGGCGGCACCGTAGAATCCGCCATTGGGGCTGCATGCATGATAAGCCAATGATACCCTGAGGCGGTACAAAATATTTCAAAGACATGTCTGTACAACGATCGGCGAAAAGCACAACTTTTTCGCGAAGTTAGCAACAAATCATTCAGTTTCTTGTTTTGTAATATTTTGACTTATAAAATAATTCCAGTGCAGTCGACACGCGCACCACACAAACAAAGAAGGAGAACATACCAAATTATGGCAGTGTATTTTCTCTTTAAGCCACTCGCAGACGCCACCAACTAAAGCTAAGTGCCAACTCAAGTGGCGCTGCTATCGCTAACCCCTGCAAGCCAGAGAACAAAGAATTGGCTTGCAGCCCAGAGCTCCCCATATGAGTCGTAAAAGGCGACTAAAGAAGAGGGAAAAGGCTACTAAAAAGACGTTCTTTGTGTGGCCCTCCGCATAGAACCGGGCTACGATAGTCTTCTTTCCCACACAGTTCTTAAACTCAAAACCACCTCCACAGCGATGTTATCGTCAACTCAAATCATAGAGACACTATCCCTCGCTGAGTTTCCAATCTCATTATTTGTCGAGAGATTCTAGTTCTTCAATTCACAGCCAAGACTCAACTGAAGCTGTTCGTATACGCAAAACTCCGCATAATTATTTACAGTCCTTCAATAAATCAGGGTAGCCTGCTCTAATAACGTCACACCAAGCCCCGATGTTCTTGCGACGCTGAGTAGTGGCACTGAGTGCCGCTGGTGCGTCGCTCCTTGTTATGCAGTGTCAACAGCGCACGGAGTGTTGCGTGTCACACGAGGTATAATACGCAGCCAGCGAGGTCAGGCCTCGAGGGACGAGCTGGGAGTAATAGCGAACAGCGCCACTCTACCCACTGGAGGATCCACGGGGAAGGGAGGCGATTGCCCCCCCCCCAGAGCTCTGTTGGGGGCGGAAAGGGGCGATCGCCCAACCCAGAAATAGGATTTAATGATGAAGTGGAGAGAGTTTCAGGGGGAATCGTCCCCTCCAGAGCGTCTGGTAAATAAAAAAAAACCCGTGTAGAAAACGTAATAGATTAATGTCTGGGAGTGAAAAAAAATTCCGTCAGCACACCCTCCCCCCGCCCGCGGACGACCCGCTCCGGACGGAATGGAAAAATCATGGTTTTTGTCCCCCGGGATGACGTGCTGGATCCGCCCCTAACTCTACCGGAGTGGTAAGATGCTCAGACACGCCGCTTGCATTCTCACATTGCGACAGATCATTTCAACATGTTTTGCGCCTCTGCGTTATTGGCTCAATAATGTACATCTACCGTAGGAAGAGACAGCGCGGTTCTATTCGTGCAAATTCTTGGTTTCTAAAGAGATTTGGAACATTCCAATGCGTGGATTTTTGCATTTTCCAGAGGCTTTAAAATTAAAAATCGTTGTTATTATTATACATGTATATTATTATTTTCATATTTTTAGCTCGAGCATAGCAAGAAATAAACAAGTTTCAAAATAGAACACTATCACACAGCTTTGCACGTTTTTATTTTCTAAATCCATGTGTATTTCGGGCTTCGAAAAATTGGTACTCGCATTCAGTGCGTGTACACGTACTGAACCAGACAAAAGAAAAACTGGATCGGGCATACCATGAGGGGGGAGACTAATTAAAATTGTCATGGAAAGAAGAATGGAAGGAATGAGGGGGCCAGGAAGAAAGCGAATAGGAATGATGGGCGATTTGATAGGGAAGGACATGTAAAAAGTGCTGAAGAGCAGGGCCGACGAAAGGTCGGAGTGAAAAAGCTGGATGCCAGGGGCCTGCCACGCGGCAGCACACTAGAGAGTGAGATACGCACTTGGCTGCATCGCTGAATTCCGCAGCGCCTGATGAAAAATCCATCCTCAGACCTTGATCTCCGTTAACGCAAGTGCCAATAATGCAACCCAACGCCACTACTATTGACAGAGCTCCAGAAATCGAACTTTCTACATTTGCAGCGATGTTTTTCGACACTGTCATCTTCCTTCTCCAATCTCTCACTCCTGTAGGCCTGTCCCCGCACACACGATCGATGGGAAGGGAATTAATGTCGTTTTGTTTGGAAGATCCAGGTAAAAATATGAAACTAAATGCGGCTTAATGATTGAATTATTGTAAGTGTTGCATTGGTCTACAATCGTAAATGGTAGATTTGATTCCAGGCTTCCAGGAAAGATAATAAGAATGAATTAAGATTGGCCACGCTTAAAAGCGACATTATAATGATACACAATGGAATCATCAATGTAATTCCATTTACAAAATACCACAATTGATATCTGGCGTAGCATATACTTTCGCTATAAAATATGCCCTAAAATATCATCCTACCTTTATGAAGGAAATCTGTTCTACATTATTACGATTCTTGATCCAAAGACGCAATTTTCACGTTATTCAGTTCCAGAGCAATAGAATGGTACCAATTGTTCATAATGCTTCATGATAACGTGGATGTAGTTAGGCTATTTACAGCACCAGCAAAGGTCTAGAACCAGAGTGATGCGGTTCGTGAAAGAACAGAATGCGCAGAATGCGTGCATTTCAAGCTAAACAGGGAATGCAGAGCATGGCCTAAGTTAGTCTTATCAAAAAGAACAAGATATGATAGACACTGCTATCAGCGTAGGCCTACTATGAATCCATCAGTATAATGATGATTGAAATCAGAAAAAGACATACAACATGAGTGAAAAAAGATGTTCGCTGCCAAATTCGATCTCGAACAAAACCCAATTACTCTCATAATTATGCATCGAAGGTCAGGCATCTAAATTCAACTAGTAATGCGATTAAGGTCAGGCCAATCCAATTTTAGATTACATATTGGCTGAGGACCATCTAATATTAAACTTCATTGTCTTTGCTACAGCCTGGCATATTTCATCGTTGCTAAGAGCTGCGGTTTCAACGAAAAAAAGCATTTTCCTGAGCTAATTCGATCTGACTAACGAGCGGTCGGGGACGCAATTACAAAATTCTCCGCTCGGCTCCCAGTGCAGGTAGATGTTTAGACCACAGCAAAATTCGGGGACAAATTATCGAGTTGTCTTTTTATCATTTGAACGGGGATGAAAGAAATAACGCACAAAAGGCAGGCTAATAGAATGAGCAAACCAACTTAAAATGCGCTAATTTGGTGGCAAATATTTGTGGAAAAAGAGAAGAAAAAGGCTTCTGTTGATCAAGAATAATGTGGATTGTGCCTCTGGAAGCAAAACGATGAAAGGGCCTTCTAATAATATAGTATTTTAGTGAAATAAGATTCATTTGAGTAAACTTAAATTGCGGATTTTAAATTAACACCAAAAATAAAGTGTAATCTAATCTAATTGATGCATATTCTAATGAGGATTTACTCTCAACATAGAGCACGTTATTGCATTACGCAAAATACAGTTTTTGGACTCGCTGAAATCAAGCCCTTGTTACATATTGAGGGCCCT
>JAQIWG010001842.1:0-22601 GCA_034695025.1 Chamaedrilus cognettii | reverse complement strand
AAGGGGGTGTTTATATAAATAGCCTAAGATAAGCCTGCACTTAAAAGATAGCGTTAGTATACTGCACGGGCTAACGACGAAAACTAGAGTTAGACATAGGCTTACATGTAGGCAACAATCATGCAGGCATGCATGGTTGAGTGAACTATAGTGTTTTAGTCTGATAGATAAAATAGTCCAGATTTATGTAGTTATTTAATCCCGTGTTCGCGAACTTTGGTACATGTATATTTCGTATTGCGTGCGATGCAATAAATATGCTGCATCCACACATGTAGCCTAGATAGGCTATACTCAGTGCGTATAGTAACAATTGAAGAGAGCGTTGAGATCATAGGACTATCGATAAAAGGTAGCCTGTACATTGCAGCTTTTAAAAATGGCTAGCCATCTTTCTGAAAATTGTAATAATAAATTATGCGCACCGGTATAGCCATGGTATAATGCTGACTCTTTTCGACTTCATGATTTTCAACACTTCCGTTCTGCTTTGATTAGTCATATCAGAGCATATCAGACCATTATTCTGAGTGGAGAACTCCGCAGAGCGCGATGTTTAATAGTACGGGGTATAGCCATCGAAGTTCAGACAACAAAATTACTCAGCAATGATGAGCTCACTGTTGAAGGCTCCTGGTTCCAAAACGTCTGTTGATAGCCCGTGTCACAGCGGGCTGTGATGGATAGAAGTCTGCATTCTGCGAAATTCTGCGGTATCGTATGAAATACTGATCTGAAGTTATACAATTGAGTTCGTCATACAGTTTAAACATGGCGCCCAGATTAGGCTTGGCTGGTGCAATAAAATGTCATGGTGCACGGACAGCACCTGCAGGCCAGCGGTGTTTTAGACGAACATGCAGGCATGTTGCTGAAACTATACTCGCTAGATTATTGTAGACATTATTGCTAAATTAGTTCAACGCCATGCAGATGATGCAGTACAGCGTTGAGAGAGAGGGGGGCGAATAGGGCGGCCGCGCCCGCCGGGCATCAAGTTATAGGGGCGCCTGAAGGGTGTTTAAATAAATGGGGTGTAAAATGAAGAAGGATTTTGAAATTTAGTAAAACTGAGTATGAAAAGGAAAGGAGAGGTGGTATGTGGGGAAACGGATTAAAGTGACTGCTGAGAAGGGTCTTGATTTTTTTGTCAGCATCCCCTCCCCCCCCCCTCCACCCCGCTCGTGAGTTTTGTTCGAGAGGGAAACTGTGCCCAACCTACATGTAGGTTGAGACCTACTATATACTGTGTGCCCACCCTGCTTTTAGGGTCACATCACGCGTGCCCACCCTACTTCAGGGTCACGTGACGCCACTGGGGGATACATTGCACAGTGGCGGCCCTAGCCAGTACACGTATTTCCTAATTCTGAAACGCTGCTTCGATCCAGGCTTGGATATTAGGCTACCAATGCTACCCTCGATTTATGCTCTGTTTTATTGAGGACCGATGCAGAACTACAGTGTAATTACAGCCAATTACAGCGGAATGCGTGCGTTGTTTGGACGGATGGACGGCAGCAGCCAAGCCCTGTAAAATTATCTGTTTGAAGTGGAAGTGTTCTACTCGCACATTTTTTACTCACTTCCACTGTCCTTTCTCTCTATCTGAGATGGCTATGCGACCCTTCCTTCAAGCCATTCATGCAAGCGTTCGCTATAACGCAAGAAATTCGAATACTTTTTGATATTAGGTCTACAGTGCGCTCGTGCTTAGGTCTTGAAGACAGGAGGGAATTTGTTTACAAATTTCGATCTACATGTATACTCTAAAAGGCTTGCGCTGCTACAAGAAAAAGGTGCTCCTTTTATTTTAGCAAGGGAGTCGGTAAAGCCTACATCATAACTAGAATGATTTCGGCACTGAACAGAACGCAGTATACTAGCTCTACATGCAGGCCTATCGCTCCTACTTCATTGTTTGCCGGCTGATAAACCGGCATTTGCAGCCTCTATATTATGTTTAGTAGGGCCTAGTGTAATGCACAAGACATCAGCTGGTTACATCTATCTCAATGTCGTCACTCCCTACAAAAACGTGTACCGTAGGCCTACTAACTTAATTTTTGCTGTTATAAATAATAATTGGCTAAAGCTTACGCGTACATCCATAGTAGCCTATGCTATATATATAGAACTTTATTCACCTCACGGTAGAAGAACATAATAGAACACAACTCAAAAAATATCAATTAAATAAATAGATACAGCATATACAATATTACACAACCAACAGTGATGCGACAGGCATGCATGAATAGTATCATCGTTCTAGGAGTTGTCTATATTGTTGAAGAAAGAATTCCTTATATAGACTTAGGCCCAGTTGCACCATAGAGAGTTATTTGGTTTTAAATAATCGTAGAACAAAAGTGACGTCACGATCCAATCAAAGCTCGCAAATTCCATCCAAGATTGTTTGAATAACAGGCCAATATCGGGGAGTTATTCAAATAATCCTGGATTGTTCAACTATGGTTTAAATAACTCTCTATTGAGCAGCAAGGTAGCTTCAAGGTAGGAGTCGAGGTAGGAGTTGTGGAACGACTATGAAATCGACTCTAATATGCTCTAAAGTAGACTCAATTTTATACTGTTTTTGGAGTTTTGATAACTTCTGATCTAGATGTAGACTATAAAATACCATGCTACTTCCGGCGACATAAACAATACAAGTTTTGCACGTATAATATATGCAATGTACGCTAGAACCACACAACATCTAAAAACATGACTTGAGCCTCCTGTATTGGCGGCCTACATGTCGCTACTGTAACGTTTTCATCGTTTATGTGGACGCAAAGGCAACGCCAGTAATTTTGAGCTCAAATTTGGCAAATTAGTTTCGACCGTGCAGATTGTCTAATAAAGTTAATTGAAACTAACTAGATCCATATTGCAGTGGACCAAATAGGCCCTAATTGATAAAATACAACAGGCCATGAAACAGCAAATTGATTCTCTAATTTGCAGTGGTGTGAATACGGGGGGGGGGGGAGTGGGGCGTGACATAAGGATTGAGGGGTCAACAGCTACCCTGGTAAATGTCTGCCCTTAATTAAGCTGCCCTACCAGTTGGCAAGACGAATAGCACTTTCTTTTTTTGTGTATTACATACATGGCTGCATACATAGGTGCTAAGCTGTGAACATATCGTTGCAATGCTACATGTAAGCTGCTACATGTAAGTCTAAATAGATCGCGTGAATTGTCTTACATAGGCTATTTACGATTGCACGCGACTTTCGATGACTACGAGGCCACTCAAAAAGCTACAACGCATATGATTGTATGCCCTGCCTCCCCCCAACTCATGCACGACCCCATTTTAGAAGTCTACTTGTGCCACTGCCCGTTAGACAGAATTTCATGTGCTCCGGATTGCAATGTTGCATGCAACTCCGCCAATGACAATATTTCAATCATAGAACGACTATATAGCACAGGGATACGCAGGCTTCATATTTTGCTCTGACACTGTGTAATGTGTAGCTGCCTAACAACGTGGTATGATTGATATCGAGGGGATTAAACATAGGCACACAGCTGCGATATGCATGTCCATGGCCCATGTTAATTTTTTTTTTGAAGGGGAGTTGAATTTTAAGGACCGTGTATAGTATCAAAGACTATGATATTGGAATTACCCCTGAAGGTCGGGGAACAAAGAATAGACTTGCAGCCCAGAGCTCCCCGGGCGAGTCGTAAAAGGCGACTAAAGAGGGCGGAGCGGTTCTGAGGTGTCCCCCTTACTCAGAACCTGACCGTAATAGTCTTTGATACTACACGCGGTCCTTAAAATGCAACCCACCCTCAAGGACTATTACGGTCCGGTTTTGTATAAGAGGGCCACCACAAAACCGCTCCCCCTTCTTTAGTCGCCCTTTAAGACACGCCCGGGGAGTTCTGGGCTGCAAGTCTATTCTTTGTTCCCGACTTGCTGGGGTTTCGAGAGAAAACAATCTAACCCAAGGTAGGCCCTGTATAGGGTATGCTAGCTGCTGTGCTGCAAGAGCGCTATCATGGTCCATGTATGGTTCTGCGAGATAGAGAGAATATACATGACACTGTGTGGTTTCAGCAGGGAAGGAGGATCCCCAAAAAAGAAAATGAGACTAAGTGCCTTATTGAATGAATTTGAAGAAGTTAAAAGAGGCTAAGCATCAGTGTTCGCCCTATTATAATATTGATGTTATACATTAGGGCTATATTTTAAATATTGATATAATATTACAATATATAACTAATGTAAGTGCAAAGCAATATGCCATGTCTAATAAGCAAATCGCTGAAAGGAAACCATCGGGACACCATCAGGAAATCTTCAGTAATGAACACAATATTAGTATCGTGACAGTGTGTCTAAATACAAAGCAGAAAATGGCGTGACTGCAGGATAGAATCCGATTGTGATAGCGCGATCTTATTCGCACGTTCTCCCATCAGCCGTTCAATATAATCAGGCACTTTCTCTTTTCGATAATGGCTCCAAGGCATTCAGAGAAAAACAAATTCTCGCTATGCCTTCTATTAAGCCGTGGAAGGGCAAAGTGCCTGAGACGTCAAAGGCTTTTCACGCGTATTTTTACGGCCAAACTGAATTTACACCTTTTCGCTTCAAATGTGAATGAAGGCCTAGGTAGCAGATCGGTACATTCTTGCTGATACTGTCGTCACGCGCAGCGTTCAATAAGCTGCGATCGCCTACTAACAGCCTGACGCTTTTATGAGGCTGCTTTTGACTACAGCCTGAGCAACTGTCGCCTATACGTGTCATGTCTTGTACATTTTATAGTTCTCTTTGAAGAAAGTATGCAGGCCACAGTGGCGCAGCGGCGTAGCAACGCGGCAGCCTTTCTCCGATACAGTGTATAATTTCTTTGCTTAATATAAGCAACAAGCGGACTGAATAGAACGACGTGTTGTAGTGACCAAAGCGCTAGGAGCTCACCGGTGTGGTTTAATGGGCCTTTCATACCGCAGACTTTCTCAACCCGTGTTCCGCGAAACACTGGCGTTTCGAGTAGCAAGTATAGGCAAGTGTTCCGTCAACTATGGCATAAAATAGGTTTGCTCCTAATTAGTTTATGGCAATTCGCTTATTGTTGGTCTACAGCATCAAAAGTAAGGCTAAAAAGAATAAAATACTGAAAATGATCCCTTTCTTCTGATAAGCGGTCTTCTTTTCGTAATCTTTTTTGGAATGTTCGAGTACTCTACATCATCAAATTCGCCTCAGACTTGATCTTGTTCTTAACCTCCTTTTCGCAAACTAAGCATTTCTCGTAAACGAAAAGATTGCGAACCTCCGTTATTATAGAGGACTGCAGGCTATTTAGAAGGAGTAGCGTTATAGGCGACAGCAGGCCTGAGGCTAATTTTAACGCCATTCAGCATTTTGATTCATTCTATATCAGGCCTACGGCCGCATACGGGGGAGCCAACGATTGTGTTGAGGTCTCTACAGCCTGCAAGTCGTCGCGTGATTTATCTCTCACATCTAAAGGTGACCAGTTCTCTCCTGACGTCAACGCGGCATTCGCTAGATCCATTCAGCCGTGTCCTTTGACTCCTTTCAACTATATATCCCGGTTCACGAGATTTGTCTTCTTCAGTTTCGTAACAGCGGTCGTTCTAGACACGAGTCGGTCGTAAACGCATGTATTGCATAGGCTATACGCAAGCGAACTGCAATCTGCTAAGTAATTTTTTCGTTTAAACTTTTATGTAGGGCTATTCGCGATCGGCCTGGCAGAGGCTAGTTGTAGGACTATACTGCTAATGGTAGTGTAGGCCTGCATGGACGGTAAGGCTATTACTGTTGTCCAATTAAAAATTCCTTGGCCTGAATAATGTTCTATTGTGTAAAAAATTGCATATTAGAAGAGCCTACTATTCAGGCCTACGAATTTTCAATTCGTGAATAGTAATCTGCTATGTCATATATACGGAATGGAATATTATGCTGCGTATTTATGTAATAAATACACAATAGAATAATATTTAGGCCTACGCATTTTGAATTCGTTATCAATCAATATTGATTGTTTTAAGTCTATGTTATCAGTTGTCAGTTGCACTACATTGTCAGTTTATAGTAGTTAGTTTATAATATTTGAACGCGAATGTTATTTGCCCAGGTTTAGGCCTATTGTATTGGTATTAATTAAATTTGCATTTTTACTAGTTTTATTTTAAAATCTATCCGTGTAGATAGCTTGGGTTGCAATATCGGATCAGTCGCTATAGTAACAATTGTCAGGCTATTCCGCTATTAGGCTAAGTCTGTTATTTGGTATTGACTTATCGACCTATATACTGATTCAAACCGTAGCCGACAATGTCATGATTGTCTAGTGACGGTTGATAAAGGTTCACATAAATAGTGCCGCAAATGGTAGCAAGCTATACCCAAGGCCCATTAATGGCGCAATTACTGATTACCGTTGGCATGATTATTTACAACTTAAATTTAAAATTTCAGATGCGATCGGCGTAAAATTGACTCCGCCCACGTGACGTGACAATGTGGGCGAAGCGGAACTGTTAAAAAAAAACAAAGCGTGGAGGTGCAAATCAGCCGAGCTATATTGTTGTATAGTGAAGCAATGAAACATGATCGCAGCGCGCAGGTGCAGAGTGAATCCAGTGCGTTATCGATCCTGTTAGGCTATAATTAGCGTTTATAGAACAAGCACGATCAGTCGCTTCCCCTTGAAATGCGCGATGGGCGACTAGGGTTTTCTGTACCGGAGGCTTTTCAGTTAAATTTCAATGACTAAGTCTATAGCGTTGGTGACAGACAGTGCCATGCGTTTAGCCTACACACGCACCACGTTATCTGTCTTTTAACGGCTTAACTGTCTTTTATCTCCCGCGGCGTAATCTACACACAACTTGACTGTCTTTTATCTCCCGTGGTGAAATCTATGATGGCTTAACTACGTGTATCTTTTATCTCTAGCGGTGGTGGCGTATTAGCTTGAAATAAAGTCGATTCGATCTGATTTGATGTTTAAGCACGACTTTTAAAACATGACAAAGAACAACACTACGCTCTTAGGCCTTCTTTCCACGATGCATATTTTGCATGCAATTCTACATTCAATTTTGCATGCAATTTTGCATGCATCCATGTTAGGAAAATTACAATTTAAAATGTCCTTAACTGGGTTTCATGCAAGCCGTGCATGAAATCCAGTTAAGGAACAAGCCGTGCATGGAACCAGTTAAGGAAATCGTTGTCATGACAACGGTCGTCCGTCCGCCTTAAGAGGGTTGCATGCAAAATTGCATGCAAAATATGCATCGTTAAAAGAGATCCTTATAGTGAATGGTGAGGGGGTGACGGAAGGTCATGCTCCACAGTGCCTGGGCCACTGGGTTCTCGCAGGTTTGCAACCCACCCTTGAGCTGTTGTTGTATTCGGCGCTAAACAAGGCTCCCCGCTGTGTTGTATCCTGCTTCCTGCGTGAGGCTGCTACAAGTGGGCCAGCCAGACTCAGTGACTAACTCATCTGTGTTATCTATTATAGCCGAGCACATGGCCAGTGCAGAGTGGCCTATCAATAGCCTGCAGCACAGAATCGATGGCGTGACAATGTTTAAAAGTTTGTGGGAGACAAATCGCCCTAATTGTCCACGCCGCGGTCAATCTTTTTGGTTCATCCTCAAATTCACGAGCAACGGCTGGGGAGGGGGGGGGGCGGGGGGAGGGGGAAAGAGAAACACGAGTTCATTAAACACGGCCTGTTTTTATATTAATGTTTATATTGCTCTTTGGCTTACACCCCCCATTGCATTAAATCCGAAAAGGGCTCTATCGAATTGAGGGCGACGACTAGATTCTCCTAACTCTAAGGGCTGGTTTCTCCAACACGGATTTAATGGTGGTTCAGGATTTAATCCACCTTTTTGCATAGGCTAAATCCTGAACCACCATTTAATCCGTGTTGGAAGAACCAGCCCATAGAGGGAGAAATATGAGTGAGTACAGTCAGCGGGATGTGCATGTACAGGTTAATCGACTGGCTCATTGTATTAAAAAACTTTAGAGACGAAGTCAAGGCTCCAGTACAACGCCAGCTATGGTTTTAATGGTAGTATTGATTCATTGCCGTACAATGTATAGCGGGCTATAGATTACTATTTCAGGCTCCATGGGCAACAAATCTTCTCTGTTCAAACTGCGGGGGTATAAGTTCCCCCCATCCCCATCCGCCCGGTCTTTGGTGCCTATCACTATAGGACCTACAATGTTACGTCCGCCTCGTTCCTGATACAAACAGCGAGTAGCCAGCCTGGTGGGTAATTGAATGCACTCTCTCAGTGTTAGCACAGCTGGACGCGAGTTCACAACTCAGTTCACAACGCATAACACGGGTCTTCGCCGAAGTTGTCGTTCAGTGCTAAATAGATGCGAGAGTGTGGTTTTAGAACGGACGTATCAATTCCTGCTGCGTGAAATGTGTTGTTGATGTTGACTAGATAATTGCGCGAGAATTACAATAACGTGTAGAGCGACAAAAAATTATGTTGTCGAAATATCCGCGTCTAGATTCAAATATTGGATGAATGTAGAATGTAGCCCTGTAATTTTGTATTCGCCGACGAGAAACGCTTGGTTTGATTGATTGTTTAAAAAAATTGAACAATCTTTGTAGTTGCAGTGAGATTTGTACGAAAGATTTCAAACGAAGAAAGAATTTTTGTCGGACACAGGACTTTGGATGAAGATTATTGTACAGCCAACCTATTTGCATAACTACACGACGCGTCTTTTTGATGTTGTATCATTCATACAGCGTGGTATTAAACATTTAATCTGTGGGTCCCGAATAGTTCGGACCGTTTGAAAGTCGTGGATTAGCCTCAAACAGAAACTAAGGGTATTTAAGACAATGGCCGCCGGAGTGGATACTGGAAGAATGAGGAGCGCCCCTCGCAACAGCCGCCTGTCGGCACTCGCGCAAAGCATCAACAGTTGGGAGGATGACCTGAAGCACTCCGTCACGAGGTGAGCGCTTGTTTGTGTTCTTGGAAGGAATTTTATGCTCGCTCGTTCGCTGATTGGCAACGAAAGGTGTTGTCTTCATAACAATGAGATGGCCAATGTTATTTTAGTTGAAGCTATTTTAAAGGGTTCCATGGCTGCGCAGACCAATAAGAGGCCAGACGGAAATTGGTCAACAGCATGAGTTTTCTATGAAACTATGTCCAGACGCCAAGTGGTGGTAAAGGTGCGTTAGCCTATTTACCGGTGGTGGTCGTAAGACTTCTTGACTTCTACAATAGGCCTAATTACGACGTCGCTGCGTGGATCGTGGGCCGATGCTATAATAGTTTAAATTCCAACAGTTTGATGAAATACAGTGCAGCTGTGCGACGAAAGAAAATAAATGAGCCCAGTCGTATGTTAAATTAAGTCGATGAAAATAGTATTGCGCAGAATTGTGCCTAGCTAATTATCATTGTGCATATTTAAATATTTGCATGTGATAGTTGTTTTCATATAGTAGTCAATACTTTTTATACTGCGATATATTTTAATTATTTTATTACTATGTATCCAGAAACGAAGACGCCAAACAGCCTATTCCCGCCGCTCGTGTCCGAAACCTAAATACTGCTGCAGCCACTGCAGAACTAATAACAAGCGAACCTTCATGTATACCTCCTGCATCTATTCTGCCAACGTCCTCTCTGTCTAAGTCACTATTTCCAGTCAAAAAAAGCACTGAAACACCCTCAACAACTCTCTCCGATGAATCAACTCATCAGCTGTCATTGCACGAGAACGAAATATCTGTAGGTTCTTCAAAGGCGTTGGATTTACCTAAAATCTCTACAGTTTCTTCTCATCACGATGAGACCCCCAGTGAACAGAATCACATCGAAAATGTCGTTTTCAGAAAGTCCACATTGAAAGCCGCGGATTCGAATCCACACCGTTCCGGAGTTCAAACCCGGCTACCTCCCGTGAGCGAAAGAATGGCGGACTGGCGACGGAAAATCGACGACGTGTTTGCTAGCCAGACATCGGCTACTCCGCACTGCGTTAGCGGCACGGAGGCTAGCGTGGACAGGCTGATGGTCGTTAGACCGAACTCGCATGACGTGTCTGATCGATCTCCGGTTAGATTGGAGCCCACGCCTCGAACCAGTATTATTGCTCAGAGAAATACTGTAGCTTCTCAAGTAGCAGCGTCTTCAAACAGCGCTGAAGAGCTATTTTCAAATAATGCAGTTAAGTTCAATTCAAATAAAGCTGAAGCGCTCTGTACAACTAAAGCTGAAAAACTCAATGCAAATATGGCTGAAGATTTGAATAACGCTGAAAAACTCAATTCAAATAAGGCTGACGAGCGATATTCAAATAAAGCAGAACAACTTAATTTAAATAAGGCTGAGGAGCTCTGTGCAAATAAAGATCCTTCAGAAAAAGCTACTGTTAGTGGTTTAACTACGGTAATCGGTGGCTTGGAGATTTCACAGAAAACCGTTTCAACCCCGTTGGAATGTAACGGGGCGAAGACAGCAGGGAAATATGTGTCGAGCGCGAAGGGCATCTGCAGTCCATTGCGATCAGATTCAGATCTTGATGACAGAAACAGCGGTGCACACGCGAACTCTGTCTCCAATAGGTATGTACGAGTGTTGCCCTTTTTTTATTGTTGCATGGATGTTTACTTTGCGCGTGACTGAGTTTAGATCAAATTGCCTGTGCTTGCTTAACCGCCAGTTAGTTTTGAGACATTACGTAGTGCAAATGCTTTTGGTACAGCATGAAATTGAACATCTAATGCAATGCATTTGAAAAATATCCGACTAGGCTCATGGGTTAATACTTTTTGGGTTAATGCTTATTTTATATTTTTCTTATGTGTTTATTTTTATTTTTAAGTTATAGTGTTGCTCCATGACTACTTTGCACTGCCTCACTGTCAGTGGCATTAAAAAATGGAAAAATAAAATATGAACAGTATAGATTTTTTGTTGTGTTTCAACAATGGAAATTTTTGAATTTATGTTTCATTTTAATTATCTAATAAAAATTAAATTAATGTATATTTGCTGCTGATTACCTTAGTGCTCATTGAAAATAATATTTCGGAGTTTCATCTCTTTTTGTTTAACCTCATTACTTCACTGATTTGTACTCATTGAGCTCGTAATCTGTCTTGTACTGAAGTAACGAATGAGAAAAAATAAAAATATATATTGTGGCTCAAAGAATACTCGTGAGTCACTGGATCCAAAGTACTTACGCAAAACGAAATTGCAAGCTTAGTTAATCATGATTTTGTGACTAATGGCGTTATTAGCAGCATTGATATTCAATTGTTTTCAATCATGCAATAAATATCCCAGCGCACAACGTGTCATATAATTTATGAACAAGGAATGTCGGAGTTTATCACGTGGTTGATGGCGCGTGCGGGCTACTATTTCTTTTACTATTATTCATCTCCACGTTATATGCCAAACATTGCTCGGTCAGCGGAGTTTTAACAAAAAGAATGGCCTTTAGTTATTTTGCATCATTACCTATTTGGCTCAGTACACAATCTGTGATCACATACTTTAATTGTTAGTGGTGCTATTCACAACGCTAACAATTGAAGCATGTAGGTGGTCCTTCCTTTGCTTATGACATCTAAAGTTAAATGAAGTCATACCGTGAATCCTGTTATTCGCCTAAAGCCTTTTTCTCGCTATATCCTGAACGCTGTGAGCTGCAGCCATGCGTGAACATGTAGGCGTGTGATGTAACAGTTCGCTGTGCTTGAATGCGCAGTATGTTATTGGCTCCGGGCATTGTTGTGGGTCAGTGTTTTCAATGCTAGAGAAACATGTCATCCGTGTGACTGTGACTCTGATTGTGACGTATCCATGTCAAAGGTCAAGACGTCAAGAATGTTGATAGGCCTAGCGACTTCAAGTCATAAAGAATGTCTCACTATCACCTGAAAAATGCAATGTAATGTAGTATTGTGCGATGCAAATCCGCTCGTGTAGGAACACCTATGCAGGAACCAAAGTAAAATTTCGGTGATTAATAGAGGATTGTTTACCCATGCTACTGCCAAATGTATCGATGTGTTGCTCGCATTAACGGGAGAAAAATTGAACACGCATGTATGTTAAGCGTTTACTCTTGTTTTAATGATTTTCAATTTAACTAAAATGTAAAATTATATTTTAATAAAATATAACTACATCAGTTAAATGTAGTTTTTTTGCTTTTAAATGAGCATAGGATATTTTTGAGGCATTAAATAACATATCTGAGATAGTAGGGAGGTATAATTTGAGGTAATATATAGAAGATATTTAGGTAATATAATGTATAATTATTTGAGGTTTCGTAATATATTTTAAAAGTTGTTTGAATTATTAAGGCCTATAACTTTGAATGCATACGTATGTAAAATGTTTTCATGTCCATGCAGTGAAGCAAGCGAAGTCAAGACTTCGTCGGTCGGCAGCAGTGCTAAGAGATCTTACAATGATGACGACGCGGGTGATGATGACGGAAGTGATGACGAAAATGATGATGATGAAGGTGATGAGGATGGAGTGTTTGAGTTATTGGATGACGCGCTCGGTGACTCTGTCTCCAACACGAGCCAACAATCGCATAAGTCTGAGGTATAAGGCCTCCTTTCCACGATGCATATTTTGCATGCAATTTTGCGCGCAATTTGCATGCAACCATGTTAAGAAAATTACAATGTATAATGTCCGTTGTCATGACAATGATTTTCTTAACTGGATTTCATGCACGGCTTGTTCCTTAACTAGGTTGCATGCACGGCCTGCATGAAACCCAGTAAAGGAAATTTGACATTGTAATTTCTTAACATGGTTGCATGCGCAATTGCAGGCAAAATTGGATGTAAAATTGCATGCAAAATATGCATAGTGGAAAGAGACGCTAAGGCTCTACCTTTAATTTGTATCGGCCTTTAATTTGTAGAGGCTCGACCTTTATAGCTGTAGTGGCTGGTGTGGCATAGTCATTTTTTTAAACAACCCAGGTTTTGATTTCCCAGCTCTCCCGGTCGTGAGTTTTTCTACAATATAGGGGAAAAATTCTCCGTCATCCTCCTCATCCTTGTCGTGAGTTCTGCACGAGAGGGGGAAAATTATCAATTGGCACCTCCCCCGGTCGCAAATTTAGTCAAACAATGGACAGGTAGTATTGACATGTTAAGGATATGACCTACCAAATAATTCAGTCTTCAGTCTAGACTTTAACAGTTATCGACATGCTGCATGCATATCGATACAAGTCCAGCTTATCAAATACGCAATGTATGTCATGTCAAATACGCGATGTATGTCATGTCAAATACGCAATGTATGTCATGTCAAATACGCAATGTAAATGTCAAATATGCTATACCATTATCCCAGCGGCAGGCGGAGAGCGGCCGACAGCCTGCATTCAGCACCGCTACCCCCCCCACAGACGGGGGATCCGTGTCCTCCTCCCAGAACTCCTCCACAGTCGACCGTTCGAGCGACAACTCCCCTGCGAGCCTGACTCGAGCCGGGGTCAAACAGGGGTCAACTGGGCACAGCGCAGCGGGTCTGTCTCAAGCCGGGGTCAAGCCGGGGTCAGGGGAGGGGAAGGCTGGGCACAGCGCGGCGAGTCTGTTGCGACAGCGGTTTGGGAGCAGCGGAGGGAGTAGGGGAGCGAGCGGCAAGACGAAACAGGTATGTTGTTGGTCTAGTCCTGCTAATCAGTTGTATTAAGTTTGGCTCTGATACAATATGCGTAGCGTCACGCTTGCTGACTGTAAAATAGGCGTAATGCAACTGCTCTTTTGCTAAAAACCGTGTAGGCCAGCGCCACCGTAGACGATTATCACACATAATGCTTGCATGCCTGCTTCAAATTATGCGTACGATTATTTAAAAAAAATTGTTTTTTTGTGACATTGAAATACATATCAAAAATCACTGATGCTTGTTACTGAGCATCACGTTCTTCAATTGGTTGAGATCTAAAAACACACTATAATAATAATATTACAATGTACAGGTTTTTTTTTGCACGCAGCTTCCGCTAAACTTGACTTTGTATTTGAATGCCGCTTGTGTTGCAGAAGCTGCGAACGGCGAGCGATGGTTCAGCGCTGAAGGAGGACCGAGGCATGGTCTACAGGCTGGCTGACCAGCGAGCGACCTTCATCTCCTATACAGGGCTTAACGGCGACACGGACACCGTGACGTCACTGTCCTGCAACTCAAATAGATCTTCCAAGTAAAAACTGTTCCATAGTTTCTTTTACAGGTCTAGAGTCAATTTTAAACATCTTACGCAGAACTTCATTACACCAAATTTATAGCTCAACAAACGCAATAGGATATTTTAGGTAGAATGACCAATTTTAGCGTCATTCGCTACGGTTTTTCTATTAATTATCAAACTTCCTCTTCAACTTCACTTCTGCACTCCACCCTAATTGATGACTATTTGTGGGGCTGACTAATTTAACAGTCAAGCAAGATTGATTGTAGAGGAAAAAACTCAGCTAAGTACCGATAATTACAACTAAAAATAAAGCCAACCAAAATTGATTAATATACATGGTAGTTCTTTTTATACCTCAATCTAGTGTATAGCCAGAGAGGCTTTACATAAGGCGGAGATATACAGAAAAAGAACTATATCATATCTTCCTATCCCCTAAGATCAGTGCATTTTTCAGAAGCAGATTTCATTGCCTGTTCATGTTAAAATTTTTAGCTTGAAAGACAATTGAGACACTGATTTTGTACAATACATTCTGTCATTGCGTTATCATATAATATGTATTTTGTCAATTATATGTTGTAAATAATGTTATTGGTTGTTCAGATTGTGGTTTGAGAGACGCTCAGGGTTCGGTAGCGCCCTGGGACTGAACGCTGTGATGAGTCCAGCCTGTGACACTCGCAACGTTACCAACAGACCTCGGGCCGACCACATAACTGTGAGTTACATTTTGAGCAAGAAAACTATGAAACCATGCTGTACAAGCCCTCAGCCGATCATCAAGGCTGCTAAACAAACAAGTGTTGCTAGCTGATAATCATCGTCCAGGGTAATTTATCATTCTGGTTGGCGACAGGAAGGGCATACGGCCGTAAAACCCAGCTCCAATATGAACGTCTAACCTGATTAACGTCGACATGGCGTCACAGCCTGACGGTAGCGCATAAGAATGGACTGGTTTTGTAGTTGTCCTAGGAGTATCTTAGAAAAATCTTATATTTTTTTTAAAACTTAGCAACCGCCGCGCGCAAATCGAATGATGACGTCACAGCGGTTGGCGCATGGATTTCATTTGTTTAAATTTGACTTGAGAACAAATTTAAGAAATCTTAAGATTGCACATGAATGAGGTCCCAAGTCTCTGGATTTTGAGTCCGATGCCTTAACCACTACACCGCAGCGTTATGCCAAATTTAATTAAGAGAAAAAGCTCTTGCTGTAGTGTATCGCTGTAC
This sequence comes from Chamaedrilus cognettii, assembly GCA_034695025.1. NCBI lineage: Eukaryota > Metazoa > Annelida > Clitellata > Enchytraeida > Enchytraeidae > Chamaedrilus > Chamaedrilus cognettii. Next base: position 7,100 of record JAQIWG010001842.1, on the reverse strand, counting down.
TTTATTGCCTGTTACAGACGCTGCAAGATCTGGCGGCTCAGGAACAGTGTGTCATTGTACAGACAAGCAACGCTCTCAACCAGTGCTGTCACGCCAAGTCAAGCTTCGCCACGTCATCAGAGTCCATCGAGTGTCATAGAGTTCTACTCCTCGCTTGTAAGAACGATAATTAGTCGGTAGTTTCTTCGAAATTGAATTAGTAGTCTTCTGACTAGACTTCTGCCATTTGAAGCTATCATAAAAATTTGAAGACAACATTTACAGTATTTCTGCATGTAGAACAGTTGCTCGTGTGACGTCAAAGTGGAAACCGTTTGGGAGATTTTGTGTCCTTTGTTTTATTCTATAATTATGCAGATCATTGACCTTTTGAATTTATCGATTGCAGTCACAAAATGTTGCCATATAAAGTGTGCCACAAAAAAGTTTATATTTTGAGGAGAGTGGCAATTGTTGTGCAACCTGCGTAAGAAACAAAAAATGTCTTCTGATTCGTGCGTGGCCAGATTGTCATAATGCATGTCATGTCTTCAAATTATACTGGCGATCATGTCGATTAACTGTAAAACGTTAAGTGCATATAATATTACTAATTCGCACACAGACACCCGCGCACGCATTTTGTGGCCGCGCTCCCCGCTCACGCAGGGGTATTTGCCATTTGCAGCCATGGACACCTTCCCTCTACTGTACCCTATCCGTCGCATTCACCCTTAGTTTTCATATCCTCCTCCTTCTCTGTACAATATTACTAATAAAATTTGAATACATTTCTTAAAATTTGTGACGATGACGTGTACATTTACTATTTTGTCATGTATTATATTGTCTGCAGACAAGAAGCAGGAATTGTATCGTCAGGAAGTCGCCCGTCTCACCTTTGACGTCACAGCGTCCACCCCTTCTGATGACGTCAGAGCTTCTGGAGGCAACCTTACCATTACTAATCTTTCCCTTCCTTGCAAGACTGAACTTCTCTCGAAGTTGGCAAGCGGCGACGGTTCGTAAATTTTACAGAATTAAAAAATTAAATAGTATTTGACATGCGTATAGATTTATTAAATTTTTATGTCAATTTGTTTTTTATTTATTCTGCTTCGCGACATGCATATTTGACCTTGGCAACAGGATAATTTTATTTTGTTGCGAGACCTATTTTAGATTTTTAATGGTTTAACATGAAAAGGAAGTAAGTTATGCAGGTCTTTTAATTTCTTATATTATTTGTGCACTGTTCGTGCGATGATGCTTATTTGAATCTGATTGCTATTCGTTCTTTATCTTAGTTCTTTACCTTATTTATCTTTAGACTCTTTACCTGGATTAAAGATCTTAACCATGCTTTGGATTTTTCTTGCAGTCTGAACAGGAATAATCCAATTTTCACAAATAATTATAATCCTGAAACGCTATTTTTATCGGTAACGTGGGCTATATCGGCACTATTCGATCCTTTAGTAATCATGATTATTTCTTGTTTGCATGTATATTGTAGACATCTACGTCGTGGTTATGATAAGCTGTGAGGGTGTGACCTACTTTAGTCAAATGGTTTCGTCTCGTGACGTCATCAAGTCGAGATCTTTGGAAATTTCCGGAATATTTCAGTTCGTCGACGTACCGGGCAGTTTTCAGTTGAAAGTCGAGATATTCACAATGGTAAGAGTCAATCAGAGTTCAATAGGCCTGCAATGAGTACCATTAAAAATATTGATTATGTTGGGTTTAAAATAAAATTGCGTATTAATTTTCTACCATTTAAATTTGCAGCATGTGTATATTTTTCAAAAGCGTTGATCAAGTGTATAAGTAAGTGACCCATTGAACCAATATGACAAAGGGGTTATTCTGATTAAAAAATTAAAAGGAGCTTTGTTACATGTAGCTAACGCATGCACGACTTCATGATAGCTAAGAGTTCTCGCAATGAATACATCTTAAAATATGCAACATGTCTCCATTCGAGAGTGACATGGAGACGAGACCTCTTCCCCATTCCCACCTCGGAATGCCTCTTTTGTTCTCATCCCCTCCCCATTCCCGCAGTCTTCAACCTCATCCATCGTTTTTTGTACAGTTTCACGTTTTCGTAGGATCTCCATCATGATTGCAAGTTGTAACTCTGCATTTGCTTGAAAAACGGCGCTTTCAAGGTTTATAGCTCCACATATCCTATACCATTAATGCAAACATTTTAGATATATTACTCCAAGATGCACTCCATGAATAAACTTCATTATCTAATCCAGGTTTAGATTGAGCCCTTCCGCGACACCTATGGGTTATACATTTGAGTTTTGTAGGAGATTGAGAAGGTGCAGCCGGTGCAGAAGAAAAAGAAGAGTTACACCCCCAAGAAGCTGATTCGTCTGATGTCCACGGGACGCTTCATGCCCAAATCTGAACGATCGAGCGGCGTCAGGGCTTCCAAGTTTCAACTGACGGCTGCCGCTATCATCGCCATTGGGGATATGCATCGGACTTCCTTTCGTCTTGAAGAGGTATGCGCATGGCTTATTTTTGGGCAATCGTTTTAAATCTGAACAGGCTTTCATCATAAATATTCGATTAAGTTTCTTATTATACGAAGAATTCTAGCCGTAATGGTACGCCATGTAAACATGATTATACTATCAGATGGTCTGTGCAAGTAATTGGTTTGTTATTTTTTGCGCGTTTGACAGCAATTCAACAGTTTTAACTCAGCATCGCTGCATTGTTAAATTTGCTCATGTACGCTGTTAGCAGATGCTTTTTTTCCAAGTTTATTGTTCCATGCAATGCTTACATCGACGATAAGCCTATATATGAAATCAAGCGAAACAATAAGGACGACGCAAGGGAGAAACACAAATCTTGGTTTGGGCCTGTTACCCTTACTTAGCCCTTAAAAGACAGTTGCTGTAGTACGAATATAATGGAACTTTAAAAAATAACTATGGTAAATATAAAATGCTATAACATTGTTTAATACTCAACGTTACATTTTTAATTACTTCAGTAAATACAAAACTTAGAGTAAAATAACTTCTGAAGGCATATTGATGGGAATATTGAATATTTCAAACTAATGACCAAAATATATTAAAAGTTCCTTGCTTGTTCAGATACTTCCTTCAGTACTGCAAGGCTCCCTTTCAGTCAACATACAGAGCTGCATGACTAGAGGACTTGAAGAAAGGGGCTTCTTAGTAAGAAATGTCTAGTTATAGTTTATCTATTTATTGTTATATGTGTATAAATTGATGAACACACGAAATTCGTACATTTCATCTTCATTGTCGGATTCTTGGAATAGGGTTCGAAATCTGATGTCAAGATGTAATACTCTTAATACCTTATTACTCTTTGTTAGTACGCACTGTCCTCACACATCACAATCACATCTCACTCACCTCTTAATATAGTCGGACCCGTTGTTCAATCGAGAGTTATTCGGTTTTAAATTGTCACAGAACAAAAATAACATCACGACCCAATCAGATGGTGCAAATTAGATCATAGATATTCCAATAACTCGCTACTTTTGGCGAGTTCTTTGAATGTCTGAGATTATGCAAGTGGCTCCCTATTGAACAACTCGGTGTGAGCGTTACCGATGACGTCACTAGGCGCCGAAACAGACTTTAAACTTATTATTATCATTATTATGCAGCCCAATAGCGTGACCACACTCAGCGGGGGGGGGGCAGAAATTTTAGCAGGGAGTGCACACATTTTGGATCATGGGGGGCAGACAGCATAGGCTAATGTTACATTTTTTGAGATTTCCTGAGAGCAGGGGGGACACTGCCCCCCTGCCCCTCCTCAAGCTACATGCCTGTTAGTATGAGAGAGTGTAGCGTACTATTGTGCTGCAGACGCTGTTTGAGGACGTCAATGGATTCGCCAGCTGGCAGCGCCGCTGGTGTTTGCTAAACAACGACACTCTGTCATATTGGAATTACCCAGACGACGAAAACAACAAGGTATAATTTGTTGAGAGTATGACGTCATCATATCAGTTTCTATCCCATCATGCAATCTACTAACAATATGATTGCCTGTAACTCGACTCCGTTCCTCATGTGGGTCGGCTCAGATAATCACAGGCGCAGATTTCATGTTGGTACCCCGATTTGAGAGGTTGCTGTAGAAATTGGCAGAAAATGGTTGTCTTGCTTTGTTTTTTTAAAAAATAAATTCAATTTTAATGCAGGAAGAACAAATTTTGATTAATTTGGAGCAAAGCATAGGCTTGAGAGATTTGCTTGTAACCAGACCACTATAGGATGGTTTTTTACAAAGGCCAATCGGATGTGATTTTTGTTACGACACTGACGGTGCTTATTTATGCATGGCACTCACATTTTATTGTTTCCCACTGCAGGAACCAGCGGGGCAGGTGGACCTCAAGTCCTGCACGACCCTCGCTGTGGACTTGATGCCGCGCGACGTGTGCGCGCGGCCAAACACGTTTGAGCTGATCACCGCAAAGCCGCGGCGGCCCGATGACGTCATCGGGCTCACAAGGACCTGCGGCGGTGACGTCACCACCAGCAAGTACGTGCAGTTTCAACAGCTTCTCATTGGATGTTTGGCTTTTCTCTCAAATCTGCCTCTGTGTTCTTTGTCACATACTAATACTGTACTTTAAATTGTCAAAAACAGGTCTTACAAGTTTTAATCTAAACTAAAGGAGTAACTCTTTTTGCACTGTGCAGTCCTATTCTTATATGTGACCAAAGATATTTGGATCAACGTTCTCAGAGCATTAAAACACGCAATTAAAAAGTTAGTAGTAAAGAATGGGCCTGCTACAGAAAGTTAAAAAAAATTCTATTTAATTAAACTGCTCAAATAATAAACCCCGTAAAAAAATTTATAAATCCTGTATATAAGCTCGCAAATAATAAATGCCAGTAATGCTTACTCTGGCCTGACTATAAATGTTTGATTGTCTTTTCTGTTTTTTTTATCAAAGCTTACAGATTATGCTAGATTTAGGCGAGGCAAAAGTAGGCCTCATAATTCTAAATACTGGTCATCTCTCTGATTTAGCTGACGAGTCTGAGCATTAGCTCTGACTCGTAGGAATAAAACACACATATTTTATTAGCGAAAACAATATTCTTGTGCTTTGGTTAGATATTGGTTGGCGGCGGACACTAGAGAGGATCGTATGGCGTGGTGCGATCATCTCAACTGGACTCTGCGCAGTATTCGAGTCTGGCTCAACCAATCAACTCTCACTGAGGATTCTCTCTGTTAGAATCAAAGACTTGAGAACAAGAACTGAGCCTCGCATTAGGGTCCAAACAAAAGCTGCATAAAACCGTGATTTTGTGCAAGCTTGAAATGTTTGTAATTAAATACAGATGACGAGCGTACGTCACAGTGTTAAAATGACTATTGCTGTTTCGAGCAGTAGAAGTCAGTGGAACTGTGACATCATTTCAACGCCTGTGCTATAAAAATTCCAAAGTTTTATTGCATGGAAAAAATCATGGTTTTATGCAACGTTGATCTTGCCACTCGGTTTATTATAGATTTTCGGTGCAGGCAAATGCTAAAGCGTTTACTATGTGTTCAGCGTCATTTTTGACTTGAAAGTGCTATGAAGTGAGGCATAGACTGTGCCAGAAGGCCGCCAGAGATACGTGGTTGGGATTTTTCAATCTTAGATTTTCAATCCTGAATCCTCGTTATTCAATTCTAGCGAACTGGGAAGATACTGGTAGTTGTTGAGGTTCAACCAAAGACAAAAAAATTCTGAATCCTACACAGTTCAGGTGGATGAGAGAAGGGGATGCTATAGATAAGTCTGAACCCAGGCTGAATTTAACACTATTGATGGGGTGAGGGGGAGGTTAAAAAAGTATTTCTGTGACTGAGCATAGTCATACCATAATATGAAATTATATTGCAACCTGACTTTGTTTCAAATATTTTATACTTTTTTCCGAGATATAGTAATTAATCTACAGTCGAATAATGGAAGAAGTATTATTTTATTAATATTTATTTGTTGGCACAAACAGACTTTGATACAGACATGTCTTAGATAGAAATAGAACAGGATCAGTATTTTCAAATGCTAGCAGACGAGGCGAGGTGTGTGTGAAGAACACGGAGTCAAGTGGAGTCCGGAGAGTTTTTGCTATTTTGAGCAGTTTGAGGCTGGTACTCAAAACTGTCGACTATTGTAATTTTAAATGCTTTACAAATCTGTACCTGCTTTAAAATATATTGTGACTTAAATATTGCCGTTGCATTCGAGCAAAATTATTGCGTATTTATAGTATGTTGTAATTTATTATGCTTTTATTTAAAGACTGTTTTAAGGAAACGTGCAACTCAGTTAGTATTTGTTCAAAGCCAATGATGTGTTCAGTGTTCACTGCCAACAATAAACACTGTACAACAAACAAGTATATTGCGCATGCTAGACTTTTTTATTTATACACTGTACATAAGTTTGAAACCTTTCTGTTCTCCCTGCCAATGATAGTTTTTGGTGTTTCTGAATATTTTGCTTGGAGTATGATCGATAGTTAAGCAGCTTCTGTTTAACTGTACAGTCAGGTTTAAAAAGCTTCCGAGTTTTTCTTTTTGTTAACTGATAGTCAGTCAATTCTTTGCTTTTAGCGTTCTTGCGTCTGTTCTAAATGCTATATAATTATTTGTTACGATAGAGTACAATAAAATGCTCCGCGTATTACAGCGTGTGAAAAACTACATTGCGTAGGATTTAAAGAAGAAACAAGCTACGGAGTTACATGTACGATTGTACGTCATGTTTGAGCTCAGAAGGTAATGAATGGGCTTGAATCATAGCAGCAGGGACGTTTTCCAAGTTTGATTCATATTCATATTCGGAATAACGTTCGGACGGAATAGCAATCCGTCAGTCCAGCTAATATTTAGAGACTCAGAATCACATTCAAATTCGGAATAACGTTCCATTCCGTCAGTCCAGCAAATATCAAAAATACAATTATATACTTATATAGGGAATACAATTAGATCAAGTCTCCAACCAGCAGAAGCGTACTAGCGTGTGGTTGACTGTTCATGTATTAGTCACTATTCTGAATCTTGGCTTGAACCTAGATTACTAT
>JAQIWG010001841.1:0-22607 GCA_034695025.1 Chamaedrilus cognettii | reverse complement strand
AAACAAAAATATTAATTTTTGACTGAGTTATCGTGCTTTCGCTAGGGGGTTATTTTTTTGGACTCACTCTGTATGTATACAATGATAAGTGAAAATAGGTATCATTTGTCGACGAAGCTGCAATTTTGTAATATAATGACGATATTAAGTTTAAAATTCCTGCATTTAAACTAGCCGAGCTAAATCAAAATTAACGTTCAAGAAGTGGAGCCTACGTACTAGCCAAATACACCATAATATGCTTTCAGTGACAGTGTCGAGTAATTCATTAATGATTTTCGTGATTCCCCTCTCCCCCCCCCCGCCGTCAGTATGCTTCCCCGCGTGTTTCAGACCGTGTGTTAGTGGGCCGTCACCCCCCTCAGCCCCTCAGTTTGCGCTGGCTCGAGCGCCACCACGTGAGCTCGCGCACGGTCTACGCCTGGCTCGGAGTAACGCTACTCGCGGCTTGCCTTCTGGGAGCTCTCTTCCGATATCGACACTCGGTACGCCTACCTTGCGCAATACACCATTTTTGTTGTTGTTGTTCGTGTTTCACAAAACTTCATTCCATACAACGGCATACATAACCTAAATGAAAAAAAATAAGTACAATAAACGATGAAATGTAGGGATGTCAAAAATACGTGCAATAAACAAAGAAATGTAGGGATTTCCTTTTTGAGTAAAAACTATACGGTAATTAAGGTAGTAGCCTGTGACAAAGCGATGGTCACGATGGAAACAAGATCTTGACAAACAAAAACCCCTAAAAAATTACAGCACTTTGATATATAAAATGAACAATATTGTGAAACTATATATTCGATTCAATTTTTCAATTCGATTTGATTTTAAAATTGCAAATTTTAATTCAAATTACTAGCAGAGTCGCAAGATAAGTCGCAGCGCTTGACGCCACTCGGGAAGTGGCTGAAACTTCAGCGACTTGTAATTCGATTATTCAATTAACATTTTCCAGAAGATCGCAGAGTGGCTGCTCGGACGAGAAGAGATGCAATCCAATTTGTCGCAAAGTGCCTCACGCTCTGGTTTGCGTCCTACCCTTCCCCTCCCTCCCATCTTACCCGTCCCCTCTCACCGGTGGCGGTTCTACATGGATGCCAAATGGGTCTGCAGGCCTCCCCAATTTAAGGTCTGGCCTCCCCAATGGCCTCCCCTAAATTTATTAGAATGACCTTTCCAAAATATATACGTAATGTTAACGCTATGCACGCTTACACGCAATGGAAGAATGATGGAAAAGTGCGTTTTTGTGGTTTTATTCTTTTGTCCTCCCCAATCTTTTTGGCTTGCCTCCTCAGTTAAAAATGTGAGGGTTTCGGTGGCCACAGTGTGTCTATAGACAATGAGCGTTAAGAATGGGTACGAAAATCTCCTCCAATTGTTCACTCCGCTTTTCCATCTCACAAGACTTAGCGAGGTACGGGGGAAGGGGCGAGGGGTATTGTCCTATGCAAGTATGCGCGGGTATGGAGGCCTATAGCATAGAGTAACAAGTACATGTATATACTCATTGGTTTTTCTTATCTTACGTATACCGTATCTAGAACCCCGACTCCCTATGCCCGGCCCCCTGTCCTCGGCCACATGCAGAATTCCGGCCCATTCCTCCCGGCCCCGGAACTCCGACCCCTTATCCCTGGCCCTACAACGACCACCAACCGGCCAAAAACTCCTACCACGATGCAACCCCCTTTCCACTGCCTCCCGGTCTCCCACTTGGAACGAGATGAGAGATCGGAGCCATGCCCTTGAGAGCGTCGGTTAATCCCCGGGTCATAAATTCCTTCTCCTCGTCTCTCGGACTCTGACCGACAGATTCATTTAAATTTAAGCTTACGACGAAGCGCTGCAGGCTGGTCAGAGCACGCCTTCCCGATCTTACACAAGTAGTGCTGACGTAAGGGGGCGCGAAATCGCGGAAAATCCTTCCCATAAGGCTGAAAATCCCTTCTAAAGTTTGATTGTACCTATTTGTGGTACATCACCCACCCTAAGTATCAAGATCCCCCATATGAAGTAGGCACAAAGTGATTCATCAGAAATAAACAAGCAATGTTAGAAATGGCTTTTAAAACCAAAACATGCACCTGAATAAAACTTAGATCACGCAGAGGCCTGGAAACCATCGATTTACAGAGCAAAACACGGCACGTGGACCCGGGCCTAAATTCATTCGATTGAGCAGAGTAGTAGACTATAGACTACAGCGCAATAGCGCCAACGCTGTGACTGCGAACGTCTTTCTAGGGACTGCGCGTGGCGTTAGCACGTAGCCAAAGCTAAGCATTATACCCTGGAAACGTGAGTCGTCGCTCCATTGATGGAGCCTTTATCATTCTCAGCAAAGAGCACGCCTGCGTCAGACAACTAGTAGGCTGATCAGTGAAGGAATATCGACTCCTGCATGCATACCGCATAGCTTAGGTTACAAAGCGAGACTACAAAAAATTAAAAGTAGATTAGAAAGTACAGGCAGTGCACTGTATAAGCGTAAACCCTGGATACAGTCAAGATAAACCGTGGATACAATGTCATATTGATCGTCGTGCAGTACGTAGATTGTAGTTGGCAGCCTACACGTATCCTAACTAGTTGTAAGTATAAGCTTTCAGATACAAAGTACATTTTTGTGAATGATATAACTATTGCCCATTGATGTTCACAGCAGCATAATGATGGCAGGGGCGCCGGTACGGTTTGGCCCTTGGGGGGGGGGCAAAATCGAACTTTTTCCATTCAAAGATTCTGCCTTAAATTCCTTGGGAGGGAAAATATATACACCTAAATGTTTTTTCGATTGCTTTACTCGCAAAAAAATTTCTCCACTCCCATTCGGGGGCATCGATTTTTCAATTACTGATCAGTTCAATTATTGGGGTACAAAATTACCATAAAAATAACAAAAAGCTCCATTGCCTCTTATGGCAGTGTCAAATCTTTCATATAATAATGAAGAATATGCAGATAATGAGACATTTGTGTAGAAATACAGTGTTTATTTCGCGAAGCGAGCGAAACAAATTTTGATGTACATTTTACTATTTTTATTTATTTTCAAAGGGCTTCAGTGAAAAAAGGTAATTTTGTAGAGGGGGCCTTGCCCCCCCTGTGCCGGCGCCCATGAATGATGACATACATGTGCCTTTCTACCATAGTAGGCTATAATTTGTTAGCCATTAAAACATAGGCGACAGTAATTTTTTGCTACAATTATGGCGTAATACGAATTTGTACAAAATAGAGACATTTATTCTGACACATCGTCTTCTTCGGGGCATATTAAATTTTTGGGGAACTGCACAGTTTCACTTTTTGAACTGCCTATTGTGCAGTGTAGAACTGCGCGCTCGAATATCCCCTGATCCGAATCTTAATTATTATTTTTATTTCGAGGGAGTTTGAGAACCACGTGTAACAACAAATCTTGCACAAATGTTGACATTTCTATTATGAATTAAACTTTAGTTTATGTACGTGTATTTTGTAGCAAAATTGTATTCTTGTACAGGCCTTGGACTTCACAAACTGCTAGGTCTATAATTTAATTTAAGTTAGGTATATGCGGCTTCTGGAATTGTGTTCCCTGTGCTGTGTCGTTTAAAAAAAAAGAGAAGACGATTGTACAGTCCCTCTGTGTTAGAGGGCCGCCACAGAACCGCTGGTCCGCTCCCCCTTCTTTAGTCGCCTTTTACGACTTGCCCGGGGAGCTCTCTGTTGGGTTGCGAGTTTATTTTTTGTTCTCCGACTGGGGTATTGGTCTCCATCTTGAATCATTTTTTCCTTTAAAAGTTGCTGAGTAACCGCTAACGAGCTCCAATCAGGACCGACGTGTGCGGATTCATTCGGTGGGCGATAAAGTGGTGTGCAGCCTGTAGTAGGAAAGCCTCGTTTAGCATGTTGGGTAATTACTGCGAATGAATCGCTGATTAGATTAATAGAACGTGGAATGAGCGACGAAGCCTTGCTAATGAACTGTAACGCTTTTTTCAGACGATCGCTTCATTCGCTCCCCGCTTGCTCTTAACACCGAACAGATTCTGAGACATGCAGCATTTAATTGACTTTTCCCCTATAGTTACTAGATAGCGGGCTGAAGCCCCACGAGGGAATATTTATATTTTATTAGATTACGACGGTTATATATTGACAAAATGCCTATAATTGTATTTTCATGCACTATATTCTGTCATATTTGATGCCCTAAGCTGTCGTAAATCAAAGCCTAATGCTGTAGGCCTAAGGAGCTAAGATGTAGCCTGTCCGCGAATTTCACGTTGCGTCGCATCCGGTTAAAAATCAAGATGGCGGCGCGCCGCTGCAGACCTTGCCGTAACAGTTACCGACATATACCTGGTACTAGGCCTATCATGATTCAGCGGATTTGAACATGTGGCGCAAAGATTCATGAGAATTATTTTCTCATGAAATTCACTAATCGATTGGTTTTACGAACATGCATGCAGTAGCCTATCTGGAATATAATGTGCATGCTATAAGCCAGCTATAGCCTATACGCCTGCCATTTATTCAGCGATAAAGATGTACATGCGTATAACGGCCAGTGCGACCAGCCTACGATGTTGGTGCCGTATACACAATAAAGCGCATGCTTCAGTCCTTTCCAAGACATGCCAGGTTGATTTAAGCCGAAATCCTTTTATTTCTGCTCGACCAATGAGATCGTCGTCTGGCAGCGGCAATAACGGCTGTCCTGAATAATTGACTCGCTTGGCGCTCTTCGCTGCAAAACGAGACTAGACCTACAGTAACAGGGCTCTACTGTGTTGTTACTACTCCACGGTGGATTGCAGCGCGTGCAGGCGAACGCAACTTCGTCGAATGATCTTTGGTGAGATTTGAAATCTAGACTTAGGCCTCCTTTCCACGATGCATATTTTGCATGCAATTTTGCATGCAACCATGTTAAGAAAATTACAATGTAAAATGTCCTTAACTCAGTTAAGGAACAAGCCGTGCATGAAACCAAGTTAAGGAAATCATTGGCATGATAACAGTCGTCCGTCCGCACGGACGGTTAAAAATTGCATGCAAAATTTCATGCAAAATTGCATGCAAAATTGCATGCAAAATTGCATGCAAAATTGCATGCAATTTTGCATGCAATTTTTAACCGTCCGTGCGGGCGGACGCCCGCGGTGATAAGTCACCGGTTGGGAATATAAGGACCGTGTGTAGTAGTTAGTATCGAAGACTTGCAGTCCGGTTCTGCGTAAGCTTGAGGGCCACCAATAAATTTTGTAATAAGTTTATATGCAATCGGACTACGTGAACCGTAGTTCCGTATTAGACCTTAATCAGATTATTCTTGCCTCTTCTGTTTTGGGCTCCTCTAGGGTTAGTTGAGTTAATCAATTTCCTGGTTGACTGTAAAATAATAACTTGTCTTTGTTTTGCTCTAAAGACTTAAAATCCCTCTTAAACTAACCCCTTCCACTTAAGTGGGCGGGCCCCTCCTATCCCATGATTCACTGCACAATCGCACACAGTAATATATAGCTGCCTCAAATTTAGCGCCATCGCAACCGGACGTTGCCATCACGCATGATGGAGATCGCCCGTAGATTCGCATTCACCCTTACAGTCGACTATTAAAAGTGTTTATTTCATCAGTCAACTAATAGCAAACAAGGACCACGCAAAAAAGAAAAGTTCCAGTATTATGCTTATCGACCTTTTGGATAAATATAAAATGCGTACAATACGCGCTTATATTGGAAGAAGGCGTCCTTAAACACGACGCCATACCGAAAATCATACCATCTTGCGAGCGGATTGCGGGCGGATTGCGGGAAGATCTTGCGGTAAGATCATGCGGTAAGATCTTGTGGTAAGATCTTGTGGTAAGATGTAATGTGAACGCACCAGTATAAGTGTGTCAGGACACGGCAGTCTCTAGTCTCTATACGCAGTTAGACGACTTGTTGGATGGCTTTATTATTGAGCTAAGCCTTCCTGTTACAGCAGGCAGCAGGTGAAACCGCAGCGTTCGTGACGGCCGCCACATGTGGCTGCATGGAGCCTGGCTGCCAATGTGTATACTAACCGTCAGAGACGCATCACGTCGTAACCTTTCTGACGCTGATAAAACGCACCGCTGTCCCTGGATACCCCACGAGTCGGCGCGGATTGAGAGCGACAGTGATAACACTGATGCTGGTGACATTGGAAGCAGGGCAAACCTAGAGTAGCACTGGCTTTGAATGTCTGACGCCATCGCATCAAGATGACCAACGTTTATGTTTTCTCTGCACATCTATATACAGTAGGCTACAAAGAGTATTGTCTATCTGTTAATGATAAACTCTACATCTGCATTTAAGTGATTGTCACATTCTATTAGTCAATCCTTTATCAAAAGCACTGCAAAACTTATAGGCTAATGCAATTAATGACCTGTGGTGTTTTAATTGATGTATGTTTTCTACATGTATGTATGTATGTGTGGTGTTTAATCTCTTTTGCCTGCTTCATAATTATTTTTGGTTGTCCGCCGTGAGGTGAAATAAAGTTCTATATAAAGAGAACCCGAACTGCTGCTTGCACTAACCAAGCAGCTGTCGTGCTATCCACGGTGATGTGGATGGGTTTAAATTCAGAAGAAACATACATGACATGGTACCTCCGTCTGTTTTTACAATCCACTACTGATTTCTAGCTGATTTGAACAATGAAAGAACGTTTGTAGTCTCGTGTATTATGCGCCATTCTACTTAGTATTTTAGTATAAAGCTAATAGAATGGGGACCTACAAGGACCTACAAGGACCTACAAGGATCTACAAGGACCTACAAGGACCTACAAGGACCTACAAGGACCTACAAGGACCTACAAGGACCTACAAGGATCTACAAGGACCTACAAGGACCTACAAGGACCTACAAGGACCTACATAATTTGTACCGTGGAGGCCAATCGAAGCGCTCGCGATTTTTTGCATAATGCGTTTGTTGTTGGATGCGAATTTTATTTTGTGTCAGCTTTGATGTTTTATTTGGTCGTGTTTGAAAATTAAATTGCGTAATTATATACTAGCGTACACACAAACACAAGTGTTTATGTATTATAAGCAAGCGTGCGTAGGTGTACAAGTCGCCTATAGTAGTCCAGACTAGAGGTTTGCTGCTATAGGCCTCTACGGCGCGTATATGCCCACTGCATAGCTGACGAACCTCGGACCGCGCAGCGAACATAGCCTAGCGAATCAATAGCAGGATTAGCTGGCAGCGAGCCGCATTCGCGACAACGGTTACCAGGAAAGAGCATGAAACGTTGCAAGCGAGAGGGAAACGAGGCTCGATCAACCAACTAATCCCCGGTAAACACAGCCTAAGAGCACTAAGGGTTCGGTGTGTGTGTTAATTGTGTTGCATTTGGTTAGGGATTATATCTGTCAGAGCTCCTTGATAAAGCGTGCGGAAAAAAAGAATTATATTGTTAAAAAATTGCATTATTATCGAAAACGTGTTAAATTCGACAGCTATTGCAACAATCTTAATTGTGGAGCGGCGTGTTGCAGCTAATGCAATTGTAATTTTAAAGATTCTTTTAGAATTTCAAGCATTAGCATATGTTATGTCTCTCTAACATTATATCTCTATCGTTTCTTTTATCCTAGAAATCACAGTTTTTATGGTGATTTGTAAGCTTTCATTATCTTGCACAGATGTGCATATACTACCACCGAATCACGAGTTTTGCCTTAAACAGCTAGGCTGGACATTTTCCCTTTGGGGTCGTCCATTTATTACGTCGCCACTGGGGGAAGAGGGGGGGGGGCTGGAGGTCTGGTGACGCTTGATGACGCGAGGGGGGCGGGGTAAAAATGGCCTAAAAAGTGGTGAGGTAATAAATAACCCCTTTACAATGCTGTCGTGCGTAACTCTGTTGTCCGTTGCTAGGCTATTTTGCGCTAAACACTTGATGTGATGTCGACATAATCATAGTAATGCAAGCGTGTAGCAGCGGCCTGCAGCTGCGTTAGGGTAATTAGTATACATGTATACGGATCGGGGCCAGGTTTAGGCAAGGATTTTATCCTCGTTCTGCTTGGATTCCTACATCGGCATGTACCTTCTTCTATTCCTAGTACAGCCGCAAATCAGCGCTTCTAGCAGGCCGCGTCAGTGGCTTCCTGCGTCACTGGCCGGGTTAATAATTGATCCGTCTTCACTCGGTCCGTCTGTCGTAGCGGCATTAAACTGAGCGTTGGGGAGAATTAGGGCTGTCAGCGGGGGCTCAAACGTCTGCATCACGAGGGAATAGCCTATACCTTGTCGTGCGATCGTGTCGCCACGTGTATCGGGACTGGTTTAAAACATGAAATATTGTGGTATATATATGAATGCTGGTATCGTAGGAGTAGGACTGATGTTTAAAAATTGTGATGTTCATTCGTGATTAATACCTCATTGGTTTTGCTGCATTATGGTGCGGAAAAATGATGAAAGATGCTTCAAAATAGCGCCATGCCAGACAGACTCGTCGAGACTCGCTGCGTGTCGAGGAGGAGGCTGGAGTGGATGCCTTGCTAAGTAAAGTTACAAAGTTGCACAGTCGCAAAGCCGCAAAGTCGCAGTCACAAAGTCGTAAAATCGCATTGGTAAATGGTACGAGCCTATTTCTGAATTCGTTAAAAGTAAGTCACTGCAAGCTGTGGATTGCAAGAAATGAAACGAACGATATATAATTTTAGCCGATTAAGGGCCGGTTTTTCCAACACGGATCTAATGGTACTTTAGGATTTAGCCTGTGCAAAGTGATGGGTTAAATCCTGAACCACCGTTAAATCCGTGTTGGAAAAACCGGCCCTAAGTGTTCTACCACACAACCGTATCTAGTCAAAAACATCATTGTGCGGATCGAGCTCGCTGTTACAAAAATGTTGGGATTATGTATGGGTTGTTGCGCACGGTTTCTTCATTGCTTTGTGACTTGAATTTTTCGTGTTAAGTTACGTCTAATGTTAGCATTGTTGAGCAAACCCTCCACCTGCCATCATTCCTCTCAATTATTCTCCGATGAGTGTTAGCAGAGTCCGTGTTGTTTTGTTGATAAATAATAATTTAATCATTTTCTGACGCTACTCCGATTCATTTCGGTTCAGGTATTGTAAGATCAACAGGATTCAAGACTCTTCTGCACTTCCTACTTAACCTAACTCTCCCGCCGTTCTGAGTGTTCACAAAAATGACGAAACCATATCCCCGCGTACAGCTACACCTCCGATACTAAAATTGGTAGCGCATCCATCCACTTAGCGTTGACTGCAAATTGCCCTCTGCGCGTGGCATCGGTACGTCTTGGACTAACTTGATGGAAGATCGGGGCCTTCTGCCGCTCTGCTTCGTTCGCACGTCAACCAGTCGGCGCATTTGCGTGCTTTGCCGTTTTTATTCACAAATGAGCCTCGACTCGGGGTCGTCACTGTTGTAAACTATATCGGCATGGCCGCCTGCATGCTTTTTGGAAGAGAGCTTGAGCTTTTCTAGCTCGGTGCAAAATCGTAAAGAAATTCGCGCCGCTGTAAAAACACCAAAGAATGCAGCAAATAATAGCGGGGAGACACAATGCGAATTTTCATTGCATAACAGCAATACGCCTGCCTGTACGTTATAACATTCTACTGTCAGCTTAATGGTTTAGAAATAAGACGATCGCTCGCCACCATACGTGAGCCTTACACGTAAGTGTAGTGTACCAACAGGCGAGTTGGTACAAATGCGTACAAATAATGCAAATAAACCAATATTGTATATATTGGTTGTACTTTATTAGCCTGTGCTTAATATGTTTTTGTTGGTAGCCTACGTACTCATAGATTCGTTTTGAACTGCACTATTAGTGGCACAATGTAATTTTGAACGACACTGTGCAATTGCACTTCGATGCTTTGAGGCTTATCATCGCATAGGCGATGACCAGGGATAGTAGGAGTAGTACTAAAAAACGATGTTTTTTGTAAACTCTACTCGGATTTAGAAATTTGTAGGAGTAGCATTACTCTTGGATTTAGAAATTGGTAGGAGTAGCATTACTCGCAAAAATGAATGATGGTGGAGTGGGCCTACTCTAGATAGACCTACTCCTTGTTTGAAAGGCATAGAAGTGCACTACTCCTGCTTTTAGGCAGCAGGCGTAACGCTACTCTAATCTTGTAAGGGCTAAACTAAACTCTGGCGATGACGATCAGTCCTTTAGGTTCCCGATGTCAGTTTGGACGTCGAAACGAACGATAACCACATTAATACTGTCCACGTTTCTATAATCAGTCAGGCTCGCAATATTGGATGCAGATGAATAAAAATTTGATGAATGTTTTGTGTATTTACGGATTGCTGATGTTTTGTGTATCATAATAGAAGCCTCATACATGTACTAGCAAAGCGTCGAAAACTATCGTGTAGCTGCAGCTGAAGCCATTGTAGAAATCAGAGTCATGCACAGACATTGGAAGGGGTCTAATTGATAATACATCTTAAGCTTCACAATCATACCAGCCAGCGTTGTTTGAAAGGGTTGAGGCTATATAAAATGATTCTAATTACTACGATAGCAACAGGATTCATCAATGACATCAGTTGTTATTGCCCCGATGACGTCACAATGCAGTCACTGCTCTATTACGATCAGTGATACCATTGACCCAAAATGAAAGATCCCTAGATTCTGGTTGTCTCAATCAAAAATAATTATTTGATTGCAATTTTTACAAAAATATTCCTAGCTCCTATTATAAAATGCTTCGTTTAATAAAAAACATTCCAAGATACCTAGGAATTGCGTTAGAAATCAGATCCTCATATACTACTCCACAATTTCTAAATCTAGTGACATATCCCAAGCAGCGGCATGACTGATTACAGTGCAGCTAGTCAATTCACTCAATTGACTTCAGAATGACTGACTATACAATTAGTACCCAAAGAAATAATTTGAAGCAGAACAACACTGAAAGGCTCGGTAGTGCGCATTCGTTCCTTCTGATCATTCTTTATCGTGGTCACAAACCGATCTAATAGCTAACTCGGCTAGAGGCTCGCTATTTGAAGTGTTTGATAAGTAGAGCCCTGGAGTAGGGATAAGTGAAGCCAGTGTAAAATAAATAGAGACTCCTGTATAGTAACAAATTTTCCTGACGATTTGTTTGAAAAATTAGTTGTTACTGAAAGGTATAAATAGGCCTAAGCTGACAGAAGTCAGTCTGTATTTTATTTTGAGTGGCGATTAAGATTTGATCTGCTACAATGACATTTTCGTTAACCCCTAGTCGGATATTTTAGTTAAAATGCACTTTGCGACTATGCGACTGCAACTGTGCGACTTTGCTTAGCAAGGCATCCACTCAGCCTCCTCCTCGACACGCAGCGAGCCTCGACGAGTCTGTCTGGCATGGCGCTATTTTGAAGCATCTTTCATCACGTTTCTTCATTATAATGCAGCAAAACCACTGAGGTATTAATGGCACAAAGACAACCACCAATACGATGTTCAAACTCTATGAACCTATGCCTACTCGCAGATCTGTAATTAGTAATTAGCACAGGCACTTGCATAACACCGACACACTGATAAGGCTACAACGGATTATCAGTTGTTATATAGCTGTTGGTCTTTCAGAAACCGCAAACAGCACATCTAGTACTCATTGGCGGTGGAACTGTGCCAATGGAAGAGTGATTCAGACGTAGCTGAATGGCGTAGATGAACGGTGAGCGCTGTGTCGCTTCAGAGCCGATGTTTTTTGGACGATGCTTCCACACAACTACCGCAGAAATAGTCAGGTATTGCAAAACATGCCTCTTGTTTTCTAACAATTAATTTTATACTTTTGAACAAAGAAGGACAGTCCAGTTTTTTATTTCGTGCAAGCGATAGATAATAATTTATCAGACTAGATTACTTAAGCGGTGAACAAATTGCGTTAATTGATCTTCAATTGTTGTCGAAGCTATTTTTACTCTGCAAGTTGCAATGTACTTTGTGCATCAAGTTGCAAAGTTTTATGCAGCATTACTTTGTGTAGCAAGTTGCAAAGTTTTCTGCAGTATCACTTTGTGCAGCAAGGTGCAAAGTTTTATGCAGTATTTACTTTATGTAGATCCTATCATGTAGGTCCATCAAGGACCATCATCTCGTGACGGTGTAAGGTATTGATGAAAGTGTCAATTTTAAAAGACACATCAATTTTTATGGGTATTCATATATTGTATGCTTCAGTTGAGTAGTCAGGCCACGACCAAGAACGATCTCCTACACCCCTACGTCACAATTGCCATTCTCGTCGCCGGAGCAGGAGGGGGATTCATTCTCGTCGTGTCCATTATTCTGCTTTGCAAATACTGCATTCGCAAGGAAAAGGAGCTCAAAAGGTTGTCTTTTATTCAAATTTTGCTCAGCATGTTCATCTCAGAATAATTGTCTCTACTCTTGTAGAAACCGATGAGATGAAACCATTCGTAATGCAGAGAAGATCTTGAAAAATTAGAAAATTGATTTTCCACCAGAATTGTGGTCCACACAAGATAACTCTAAATGAACACTTACCCTGACCCAAAATAACCCTTAACTAACCCAAACTAATCCTGAATTAAATCCTGACTAACCCTAACCCAAGTAAGAAATAGGGCGTAATCAATCAAGTCTAGTGGATCAACAGTCCAGTAACCACATCATGCAGGCCAAACTTTGGCCAAATAGTCTAAGGTCCACCAACAGTGTACAGTACCCGCAGAAAGGCTAGAGGTGGGGTGATAATGCATTTCATCTGAAAAGCGAAGATTTGTGTAGCCTATTTACGATATAGTAGCAGAAAATTGGAGTAGCCTAAATCATTAAGGAGCCTCAGATTTCAAAGAATAAAAATTTTCATGAAATCCAGCGTATTGAGCGACGCGATCTTGCACGATAGCGTTTTTTTTACAGGAAGTTCTATTTACTGCGACGTTCCAGTCACTTCTTTGGCCAGTACGTCAGTCTAGACTGCACCTCGTCACGTGACTGTGACGATGACGTTATCATGCGCTCCAAACGCCCCTCCACCTGCACGGCCGACCCTTCCACAGTCGAGCAATCGTCAGTCGATGCCGCTCATTTCAAAATATGCGTGATTCAGGACAATATGGAATCATTTTGTATATTATGTGGGCTTGGTCATAGTTCTCTTGTTAGAATTTTATATTATTGTATAAATCTTCGTTTGGTGTTCTGCGAAATTCCGACTACGATTGCAATGTTCTCTGGCTTACTTTTTAAAAGTGTAAATCTGTTGATTTCAAACGAAGGATAGGATTATCAAATTTATCTTTGCTTTCTGACTAAGATGATTACGCAGCTCTTCCTGACTTGAATTACAGCTTTATTTCCGTTTGGAGTTCAGTATTTAATGCTGCTGATTTGTTTCTGTTCGGTGTGCTAGTCTCGTGGAAGACACAAATATTGATTTGACCAATGACATCGACAACGCGGTCGCCAAATATCGAGAGACAACTGAAGGTATGCTGGATTTTTGTTCGGTTTTTTTTCTTGCTTCATGCTGGGAAGTCAAATTTTGATTTAGTATAGTGCGTGGAAAGATGGTATTTGGTAAGGCCTGTTCACGCATATTACGTGCTAAAACCTTTAACGTTTTTCACATTAACATTATTAGGTTATGATTGGTATATGATGTCAACTAAATTGATTGTCACTTTATGACTCAATTTTCTGATTAAGCCAAAGATGTTGTTCCTTGGAAGACTTCAAAGTTATCAGGCTGCTCTGCTAAATGAATTATATTGTCGACAGTCTCAACTATGTTGACGCTGCCTCTATATTGTTATTTAATTACCGAAACTTTTTCTTCCCGACACGCTAGGCCACCAAAATAACGTTAAATATTAAAACAGACCCCTCAAACCCATTTGGTGAGTCACCGTTATTGAATTGCAGCATTTGCAAGTCAATTTCTCTCGCTTCCTATTCCCTTGCGCATCGTCGCAGAAGCAGGTTTAACGCTTCTTCGTGGCGGTGGGGAGGGGGGGAGGTGAATATTCGGATTCACCATGTGAAACACAACTCTTCTGCAGAAGCTATGTGCTGGGGAGAGAATGCTATGAGAACTATGCCACTACATATCTAGGGGTCATTTTTCGTACATGGCGCTGTGTATATTTGCCACTGTTTCAGAGTGCCTATCCAGAGTTGCACATGTTATGCCACTATTGAATATCAACTCAAGTAGAGTAGTACGCTGGGTGACATTTCTTACTTTTTGTTTATTCTTAGATCGAGTTTCTAAATCAAGCCTCAAAATTTAAATCTGAAATTGAGGTAACCAATGACATGAAAAAATCCCAGATCAAGCTACTGGGTGTGATGGCGTCATGACCTCAGATTCAACTTTAAGGGTCTCTTTCGACCATGCATATTTTGCATGCAATTTTTGCTAGCTATTTTACATGCAACCGTGTTAAGGCAAATGGACGACCGTTGTCGTGACAACGATTTCCTTAAATGAGTTTCACGCACGGCTTGCATGAAACCCAGTTAAGGACATTTTACATTGTGATTTTCATAACATGATTGCATGCAAAATTGCATGCAGAATCGCGTGCAAAATATGCATCGTGGAAAGGAGGCCTAACGCTTGATTGAAAAATCCTACTGCTTGAGTGAAATAAATGACTTTACTTAAGTGGGGGGCCATAGCCCGCATGGTCTCCCTCCCTGGCTTCGCCACTGCATCGTCGACGGTGTCGCCATCAGGTGCTGAGAAATAAAAGCGCGTCACGGGAGGGCGGCAGCGCGTTCAGTGTTCACGAACCTGACCCGCTTTTACATTTTACATTCGCAATTAACCAACCCTGGTGTGGGCAGAATAATATTCTTTCGCTGGAATAATTATGTAGGTTCGTCTAGGGAGCGAACAATCGCTGAATAGCGTGGCGCGTGACGAGAGACGGTTTTTGCTCCAAGGTTGGAAATGCCTGATGTAGTGTAAACGGCACGTGTAAAGGTCTGCGTCAGACTATAACGCAGACTATATATAAAAAGACAGCATAGAAATTAAATAGTCCTACTTTCTGACTTTACGCATATGAGTTTTTCTAGTAGATTATGAATGCTGGCTCAATATATTATCATAATTTGTTGTGTAAAAACTAATTTTTATCTTTTTGGCATTTTTATATGCCATACATGTACTGAACGAGGCGTTGTGGTCTAGTGGTTAAGGCGTCGGATATATAGTCCAGAGATCTTGGTTCAAGTCCCGACGCCGGTAACTGCGAAACTATGCATTACAACTTACAAGCCATTCAGCAAAGCTGCTGTTAAACACACAAGTGTCCGTGGCTGATAGTCATCATCCAGGATAATTTATTATTCGGGTGGGCGACAAAAAAGGCATCCTGCCGTAAAAACTCAGTTTCAATATGGATGTTAATACTGTCTGTGTATATGTAAATATGATCTGTGTTAATACTGACCTGGTGTTACAGGCTTGCACGTATTTATTGCATCTTATCATTATTAGTATATAATGAATCTCTTTGTATCATCTAATGAATGCTTAATACTTGATATATTTTTATTTAAGCTGCGGTAGAACGAGTTAAAGAAGAATGCTCAGTTGCCAAACTCAGCGAAACGACGGGATTGGTCAATCCTCGGGTCAATTCAAGTTCACTGGCTACAACAGCCAATGGGCATGCGCTCAAACTGAATTTCAGATCATCTGAATTAGAATCTGGGTCCAAAAAAAATGGAGACAACAATTCAAACACGGAAATTTTTTCAGAGAAGCACGCGTCACTTTATCCTGCAGAAAAGGCACGTAGTTTTGGTGGATATGGTGACGCAAAGTCTCAAAGGTGAATAATCTCATTTCATTTGTCATTTTTGAAGACCGTTGTTTATTTCGGAATAAAAAAAAAAAATATATATCAATAAGTCCTTGACTGTCATTTACTCTTAACTGGTTATTTTTCTTCTGTAAATCACTTTAACATATTCTTAACTATTCTAAATTTTAAGTGATTAATGGATTGATTTTATGTCTTGAATTATATTATATGATATCACACATTTATAACGTTTCTAGTGTCACTTAATGTATTTTGATCGTAAGGCTGACATATTCAGGCTATTTCTTGGCCCAAAAAGTTAAATTTTTAATCAAAATGAACTTTACAAACCGTTTAAACTTGTGATAAATTTTTCTCAATTTTAGCTCAAGTTTATTATTCACTAATTAAAAAATTTCAATATGATAAAACCAGTCTATTTCATACTATAGCATATTGTTCATACTATAGCATATTGTGTTTAGGTGCTCCGAAAGCGATTATCTTCAGCTGAAGTACGCAAGATTTGAGCGGCCCCTAGACGACAACTTGCCTAACAGCCTAGCCAAGCAGCGCTCTCTCGGCAGCCTACCTGAGGACTTTTGCCACTTGCCCCTCGATTTTTCTCAAAGGGCCCCTGTGCCCTGCCTCCCTGTTTCAAAACCCCCACAGCTGCCCGCTGTCACTGATAGATTGCAGCGAAAGCCTTCAGGCGTCAGTATTCAAAAGACTTATTCATCGACTCAGCAGCAGCAGCGAGTGGTTTGCAGCGCCTTTGATTTAGATGCAGGGAGGAAGATTAATGTTCACGCGGAGACTCAGCAGCAGCAGCGGCTGCAGCAGAATCAGCAGCAGTTGCAGCAGCAGAAACTGCCGTATCAGCAACAACTGACTTCACAGCAGCAGCAGTACAAACAGCAGCAGCTGAAACAACAGCTGCAGCAGCAGAAACAGCAACAGCAGCAGTATCAACCTCAACACCAATCGCAAAGTTCACAACACCAGCAGCATCTACAAGTCCCCAGCAATGCATCCCAGTTTTCCAATAACACATCCCAATTCCCTACTAGCACATCCCATTTCCCCAGCACCACATCCCAGTTCCCCATCAACAAGCCCCATAAGTCCCCCGCCCCCGGCGTCCAGCCCAAGCTCTCTCGACAGCGTACTATCCACGACGACGGGCGCCGCCAGTCGACGAGCCTCGAGATCCCCCGCGATGCACCCCCCCTCAGCCCCCGCTGCACCCCCGCGCGCCGCGTGCGCAGCTACGACGAGCCGCGCCCCGCCGACAAACATCCCCCCTCTCGCGACTATGACCGACACAAAATCACACAGTTTGTTCACAACCAGTTCTTCCGACACGACGCGGACGCGACGCCCGAGGGGGAGGGAGGCAGTGGGGGCATGGGGGGGACCCAGCGCTGCAGCGCCGTGAGGTACAACGACACGGGGAGCTTTGAGGAGGTTGACGAGGAGAAGTGCTTCGCGGAGGTTGATCGGAAGGCGCGGCCACTGAACAGGGTCACAACAATTAACGCTATAGGGTATGTGCGTATTTTTATACAATTTACGCAAATATTTTATGATATACGGTATTTGATGTCCCGTATCTGATGTCATGAAATTTAGCAAAGAACGTATTTGAGATTGAAATATTTCTAAGAATTATTTCAAATCATTTATTATTTTATATATTTTTTTGTTATTTTGGAATTCCCCTCGAATGCCACTGAACTCAATGCCGTCTTCAATGTTTGCGCCAGGGCAGCGGAGCAGGGCTGCGGCCCGCCGTCCATAGAAGCGCTGAGCGTGCGCGCCATCGCACAGAGCTACCACGAGCTCTGGGACCTGCGTGCCACCTTCGAAGAAGAAGAAGACGATGAGCATGGCGGGCAAATACGCATCGATTGCATCTCGACCCCAGACGAGCGCTTTGCGAGCGAAATAACGGAGCCGTCTGATTCGAGGTTTGTCACGCCTCGGAGGGGAACAAGTCGAGGGAGGAGATTACCCGAGCGTCTGGGTGTAGCCAATGGTGGGACTCCAGCGGCAGATCTCGGCGGATGCCTTCTTCGCGCGGGCACCGAGGTTCGTCGGAAGATCTACAGGAACCTTCTCTTCCAGCAGAGCCTCCAGCGCCTGCGACAAACCGATCCCGACGCCGCTGCGGCGAGGGCATCGGGAGCCGCAAACAGTTTTGAGAGCGCGGAAACGGACGGCGACGTGTCGGACACGAGTCGACATGACGTCACTACGACTTCATTTGAGTCGACCACAACTACGACCACGACCACAGAGACAACGACCGACAGCGCGGGGGACGGGGCGAGGGGTCAGGCGCATGGGGGGGGGGACAGCGGGTACAGGTCCCTCGAGGTCGCTCAACGCCCGAGCGGCGTCCGCCCCGGGGAGCTAAACTCGCCTCTGCACAAATCTCCGACCGTTTCTCCGCACCGCCATCTGGCGGGTAATAAAATTCCCGGTTTTGTTGTTATAACTGCTCCCAGTCCCAGCGACGTTAAAAGTGTGAGCTTGATGGATGTGGTGCTACCTTCAAAGGAGATTAATAACGAAAAGATTCTATCCCTGGGTGCCGCTACCGCGGAGCTCAGCCGACGGGGCTGCGGCTCTAGCCCCGCAAAATCAGCCGCGCGACGTCGGCGCGACTTTCAGCTTCACGAGCGCCAGCAAACTACGTACGATGACGTCATCGAGCCGCGCCAGCAGGCTAC
The DNA here is from genome assembly GCA_034695025.1 of Chamaedrilus cognettii. Classification (NCBI taxonomy): domain Eukaryota; kingdom Metazoa; phylum Annelida; class Clitellata; order Enchytraeida; family Enchytraeidae; genus Chamaedrilus; species Chamaedrilus cognettii. Next base: position 4,024 of record JAQIWG010001841.1, on the reverse strand, counting down.
ATACAATGGCGTCATGGAGCCGCGGCAGCAGTCTGCGTACGATGACGTCATCGGGCCACGGCAGCAGGCTATGTACGATGACGTCATAGAGCCGCGGCAACAGGCTGCGTACAATGACGTCATCGCGCCGCCCATCGTTCTCAGCGACACTGGGGTGGACACCGCGCCGCAGTCGGGGGAAAGCTTAGACGAGGGCTTTGGCGCCACGCGGCGGCGGCTCTCTGAGGGGCTACTTCCGCGCTTTTTCCGCCATCACCTGAGGCCGTCCGGGCAGTGGGGCCGGCGTGGAGGGGGTGGGGGCGGGGTGTGGCGGGACTACAGCGTGGACGAGAGAACAGACGCAGTGTTTAACGAATTCCTTCGCTACGATCCGTCGTTAGAGCGGCGCGGCTCTGAACGAAGCTTGCAGCACTGGAGGCGCGCTCACTACAAACAGGCGGATGTGACCGACAGCAGGAAACCACGATCGCTGTCGCAGAGGATCGGAGCAGGCGGAGGAATGGGAGTCAGCTTGCATCGAAGGACAGGGTATGGGAGGGACGTGGGAGGGGGGTCGTTTAGGAGACTGTCATCGCGGGATAGCATAGAGGAGGAGTTGGGGGAGGGAAATGGGGGGGCGTCTGATGGAGTGGTGGAGGGAGGGGGTTATGGTAGGGAGGCAGGGGAGGTTGTTGGGGGTTTTTCTTAGGAAGGATATAGCGGCTGAAAAGCTTGGCGTGATTAGGTTCTTGCTCAAATTTTGCGTTATTTCCAGTCAACATCTTGTCAAGCAACCAAAATTCAACCTAAAACTGGATATACATTATCTAATAATTAATTGATGACGTCATTTCTATACATCTACAGAAATTTGAACTTTTGATGGTGAATTTGATGCTTGCATGGTGTGCTTTCAAACATTACAAATTTATTTGATTTTATATGATAATGCAGCCAAATTATAATATAGATTATAAGGTGCATGCAGATTTATTGATGTATAGAAGCTATTGACTTGTAGTCATTCACTAATTAACTTCGCCCATGTGATCTCTAGAGAAGAGCATTCTGCATTTTATCTCGTCTTCATGTAGGCATATTTAAATATTTTTGATGGCCCATTTTATTTTCTCTTTATACCCAATCATGAAAGGCCAAGAGCAGATAATAATTGCTCACTAAGCTAGTTTAGTTTATAGCCTAGGCTATCTGTAAGCAGTTCTAAACTCGATCGAATGCCAAAAAGTATGATGCTCTTATAGTTTGACATCTATATAATTCAAATTGATTGAATGCTTTGCAAACAATGTAGCCCAGGTGTGGCTGTAACTTAACGTTACACGTCCTAATTATCATTGAATGCACTTCATGTATCCTCTCCGTAGGGGTATAGTCTACATTGAGATCTAAGATTGAGAGGGACGCTCATGGGGGATGAGGGTGGAGGAAGGTGGATAAAAATGGTCAAATGTTAATCCACATCTGCACTTCATTATAATATTATTCAGTTTATAACCCCAACCAATGGGCCTATGGATATCGAGCCCTGCCAACATTCTTCTATAGGCTTCTTAGGATATAGATTTCCGTTCTGTCAGTGCATTCCATAAAACATTAGTATCTAGGCTATGGATGGCTTTATGTTAAAGACAGTGTCAATGGAAATAATAGAACTATGAAAACCGGGCCGATATGGAATGAATCGAATGAATCGTTTTCTATGGTTTGCTCCAATTCAATTATATACATTTATTTATTTATTTATTTATTTGACGTTTATTAGTAAGCATACGCGGTGAAACACAGCATGGATAAAAACACATAAAAGCTTACTAACAGGATCACTTAAGGCTATTAAAGCTCTTATAAAGCTCCTACAATACAAATTGTTGGTGGCATACAGTCGTACAGATCGAGTTATGCATGCATTAATATAAAATACAGTGTATGTAAAAGAAAAGAAATTCAGCTGCATTGCTGCGGTAAAAACACACACAATTTGATAAACATACATGTTGGATTGTTGGTACTACACTGTCTATCAACAATTCAACATTAAACGACTCGAGGAATTTCTTCAATAACCATGCATAATGTAGGCTCCCACGAGAATGAAGAACTCGATCATCTTCAAAGTTTTGTTGAATTTTACTCAGCGGTTAAAATTTAAAAGATACGAGTTGTTCAAATTGACCTTGAAAAGCAGATGTCAGCCAAGCTGGCGTACTGGTTAATTTTCGTTTGATTCGTTTGTAATTTGTACAGGATAATTAACCAAACAAGCAGATCACAGGCACAATGATTATCGCGGACTAGATATTCGCGGACAGACAACGTTTTGTCTTAGGTCTGTAATAGTTCGGAACAAGGTTTCTAATGGTTCAACATGACGTCAGAGTGCTCGTCAGTCGCTGCATTATACTTTGAAGTCCCTGTAAACAAACAGCCACCACAAAGCGAGCGAGCAGGTGCGTGCTTATACAAGCTTTAGTGCATGAATAGCCGCAGACTGAACTAGTGAACTTTGACCTACATACATAGTTGCAACTGGCCTATTACAATCGCCGAGGCCTGTTATCGTAGTGGAGCCTCTGACACAGTTCGAGGAACTCCCTTACGTGTAATACGTGACCAATGTCTAGCACGGTAGGCTTGGAAGCTGACTGGGATACTACCACGTGCTTTCGGTGTTCCTACTTTGCGACTTCCCGTGTTCCAGGTAGGTTCAAACCTCCCGACAGCTGTCTCTGCCTCTCTGGAAAGATTATTGGAGATTTGTGTCGATGGAAACCTACAAGGCCGCCAGTCACTCTATATCGAAGCCTATGGATGCTATGATGGATCATACACAGAGGACTATGACTGTGAGGCCATGTGTAACTTAGTTGCGATTGCTTCAGCCTGTGTACATGTTATTAGCTTAAAGCTAAGACTATGCTTGCGGCAAAAACACATGTGGCTTGCTGGTAGTCTATATAATACCCAGGCCATGCGGGCGGTCGTTTAGTAACGCATGCAGTTTCTGATTTAGCTTACGGTTTCAGCTTACGTTAGCCTATACTCGGCTGTAGTTTATGCATTAGCATGATTAATACAAAAAGGCCAATAGCCTATACAAATTTTTGTTTATAGTTCCGTACAATGTAAATTAAAGCAAAAAAACAATTGAAATAAAATTTGTATAGGTACAGTTAAATAATTGAATTATGTGATCATGTCATTAGTGCGCAACTAGACATTTGACTATTGTCTAATATCTAGTAGCGCACTAACGACATGAATACATAAATAAATAATTTAACTTTACGCATACAAATTTTATTTCCATTGTTTTTTTGCTTCAATTTACATTGTACCGAACTATAAACAACAATTTTTTATAGGCTATTGGCCTTTTTGTATTAATTTCATTCATTTTTTCTTTAATTTTAATGACGATGTGTGCTCTGCATCATCAAGATACTGGAGTATTTCTTTCCAACAGGACTAAATTGCAGACCCGCTGAGATAACGCTGCTCTACATACTGATTATAGGCCTGTCATCTGTAAGTATAGTTATTGTTATACCTGGAAGCCAAAATGACGTCAGGCAGCCCAGTATTGGGCTTGGCGTCATGCTGGGTGTCAAAATTTTGGTCATTCTGGCTTCCACACTTCAGAATTGTCTATGCAGGCTAAAGAAGAGAAAAGTATGATTTTGGCATCCCCAGTTTTAATATTGGCGTTCCTGCTTCGAAGTGGTTGGCGTCGGGGATTTTTTGAGGGAGAAAAGTGACTACAGGAAAGAAAACTGGTCAATGACTGATTTCAGAATAAACTCAAAATGGACAACGATAAATTTAAATTTCTATCCGCACCCTACTCCCTCCCCCTTCCCCGATCGCAAGTCTTCACATGAAGGGAAAAGCTGTAAGTAGCAAATGAAATCTTTTCAATTTAACAGTCAATCTTCTGGCAATAAATATTATGTATGACGTCATTTATCACGCTGCCAGCCTGTCATCGTCTTTACTGTGTTTTAAATTAATTACTGTTAGGCCTACA
>JAQIWG010001840.1:0-22608 GCA_034695025.1 Chamaedrilus cognettii | reverse complement strand
AGTTTCTGCCTGCAATAATCCTAGTTGACAACTGCACAATTTTACTACTACACAAATTACACCCGACAACTGCACATTTTTTGCTGACAACTGCACAATCTGTGTACTACTGCACGCTAGCGCAAACCCTGGGCAAAGGTGCTTAATTTCGTCAACCCTGCAAATAATCATCCATGAGGGTAGAGTGCAGTAGAGAAGTTTAAGATGATAATTTGAAGTAATGTTGGTTCTAGGGTAGGCCTAAGTTTAAGGGTTAGGGTTAGGGTTAGGGTTTGAGATCAAGATTGGGGTTGGGTTTGAAATAAATTGAGCTATCTAACATGCTTATTAAATAAGGAGGTAACTCGGTACGTGACACATTGCATCACTCACTCTCTGTCCAATAGACTAACTTTAATTTAACTGTATACTTGTACAAGTCGAGTTGCCAGTAATCAAGGGCTCATCATTACTTTGGAACTATTCTACAGAATTTTCAAAACTTGGCAGACATGTTGGTCTGCTGTTTGTGAAAAATTGTGTCATTGTTGCATGAAAATTGTATTAGTTACATACAAAAAATAAGGTACCAAAGCAAAGCTACATGTTTCCTACAAGCCCATTTCTGTATGCAGTCTGCTGCACTTCTCCTGCACCTACGATTCAAGCAAATGATGTGTTTTTCCTTCTCCGTTTGCATGACATATTTTTGGTGCGTTACAAGTGCAATATACATACATACATACATTCATGTATACGCCGTACGCCTATCGGCGCACGCCGTAAATATAGAAGAATCGTTTTTTCCCACTCTGCATTACTGGGTTGTACACCAAAGCGCGCCTTCTTACACAGGGTACCACCGTAGGCCTAGTACTGATAACGGTGAAAATGTTGCATGAAAATCCAAACTATCCAACCCATCCACGACTGTCACCAGTTTTACAATAACGCAACAGTACTTTCGAGACGAATAAAAACAGTGTTTATTGCTGACTACATCAAGATAACAGACCTGTTCGTATTAACATTCGCCTGCATGTACATGTAAATGCATTTATAAGTTAAAAATTTGTCAAAACGCATACTCTATCTCAATCTAATCCAAAAATCTCGATTTTGTCGAGATTGACGTCTCTGTGAAGGAAAAACCAATTTATATTCGATTTCGTGATTGAAGGATAATGTGAAAACTTGGCACCATTGGCTGGCACAGTGCTGTTGAGGTACAGTCTAGTAACACCGCTTGTTATACACGTATTTGACGTGACGCACTAAGTAAGTGTATACCGAACACGGCGGCCTAGAAATAAGCGTCCTGTTCCACGATGCATATTTTGCACGAAATTTTGATGAAGCAATTTTGCACGCAAAATTGCATGCTAGGACGTTAAAAAAATAGCACTGAAAATGTCCTTAACGTCGTTTCAGGCGGCCATCCTATTGTAATACATAGTAAACCGGACGTAACGTTGTCGGGATAAAGGTTGTAAACTTTCGATTGAATTAAAAAACTGTTACATTCGCAAGAATGGTTCATGTATACTAAAACCCCAACCCAAACCTCAACCGCGGATCCAATCATTTGACTGAACCATATACTTGACCAGAATCATAATCTGACCTCGGTTCAAGCCTTAACCATAACGCCTAGAACATAAAAATCATATTCATCCACTTCTCTCCGATACCCCCTCATTCTACTGCTAGTCATCAAGCGCCGTAGCAGATGCAGCTGCTTAATACACATATATAATGTAACAACATTCACAAATCTTTGTCAAAGTTTCACGCATGAAAAGTAGCAGTGGCATGCAAAATGTGCATGCAAAATTGCATGCCAAATACTGTAAAACATGACATTTTTGCTGCATGTAATTAGTCGGCGAGCGTGGGGGTCAGCGGTGGGTGTAGCGTCAACGAGCCAGTAGAGATATGAGAATTAGTCTGGAAGCGTGGGGTCAGCCCGCAGCATGGGGTCAGTGGTGGGCGTGGCGTAGACCAGCCAGTAGACGAGGTTGAAGAGCACGAAGGCGAGGGGGAAGCAACGGCGCGAGACGCGGTCCACCCGCCGGGCGTGGAACTTCCCGTCCTGCCCCTCCGGGTCCCCCCCCTGGGCCCCCGTCCCATCCGAGCTCTGTCGAGACTCCCAGCGCCACTGCAGCGACAGCAGTGTACAACGTGTGGTAGGGGAGCCTTTGAAATGGTGCGTCGGGTCCCAGGCCTAGATCGTGATTTTTATACAATTTACAAGTAATTACAAGTAGCCACAAGCGAGGCGCTGTGGTGTAGTGGTTAAGGCGTCGGACTATGAGTCCGGAAGGCCAGGGTTCAAGTCCCCGCGCAGGTGTCAACGGCAACTATTAAACCATGCGTTACATGGTATAATAGTCTAATGTACGGCCCTTCAGCGAGGCTGTTAAACGCACAAGTGTCGCTAGCTGCTAACCCCGTGCCGGATAACAATTTCTTTGGCTGACGTCAGAAAGGACATCCGGCCATAAAACTCAGCTACAGCAGTCCTCAACAGGGCGCAAACGTCTAAACCTGTGTGAAAGCATGGATATTAACAGATTGGACAAAAGAGGCGGCTATTTAGTTAGTTTACAAGTAATGACAAGTAGTAAGAAATTAATTATTCATGCACTTGCACAATGGTGGTAAAGCAATCAGAGACGACCATAGAACGATGAGGACCGAGACGCTCCGATGAAAATAAACCTGCACGCTATCTTCGCCAGAAGATTGCCACAAGAGCTGTTGCACTCTTCAGCCAGTACAGATGATCAACAACCGATAAAATCATGTAAATTCATCTAGCCAGATTCTTGATTAGCATTGTAGCGTTGACTGCTACCATGGCACTCTTTACTCCATTACCGCGATAAAACGGCAATGACACTTTCTACTCCTTTACCATCCATTTCTACTCCATTACAGCAATGACAACCTTTATTAAATTACCTCGGTAAAACTGCACTTACACTTCTTTCTTTATATTCTTCCGCATATTCGACCGCAGGATGTTCTTCTACCGCGGTTTTACCGTGAAAAAATATCCACCGTAACGGTAGTCTGTATCATGACAGCCTGGCACAATTATCACGTTGTCACCCCTATAGGCCTAATCTAGAACGATTTGTAAAGGATGGACCACTGACCTGGAGACAACGTGAAAAGAACGCAGGGAGCCCTGAGCGATTCTGAAACATTCAGTAAAAACTTTGTAACTAACCTATTGAAATATTCAATCAACATCAAATTCAGTAAAATATATTAATCTATATAAATAAAGAGAAGATTCTGTGTGTGTCTGTTTGACCGGGATGCATTTCCACAGTTTTGCAGCTTTTCACTAGAAACCTTCGCTACTGTGTCGGTGTGGGCATGGGACACCCAGTGGAGGGGTTCGCGTCCACCGTTGTCACCGCTACCATGGTGTCCAGGGCCAAAAACGTGTCCCGGGAGTGTAACAAGTCCCCCAATGAGTTGAGATATCGAAAAACTATATAATAGCAAAGTTGTTCGGGACACTTGGTTTAAGAATAAAAGTGGCATCGGCTTTCACGCAGGTGTACTCCGCCACTGTCTGGAGCCAGGTGGGGTTCCCCTCTGTGGTATTTCTTAACCCGGGCAACGCCGGGTACCCCAGCTAGTATAATATAATGTAATAATAATACAACATCAATATATGTCAATTCGATATACCCTGTAGCGAACATAGCAGCGGGCCATAGATAAATCGTTATCAGAAAAACCTGACCACTGAGAGTATGTTCGAGTTAGGGAGACCTGAGGCACAGATGTCAAAGTCAATGTGCGAGTCATTAAACACACGTAACATTGTAGAGGTATAACTTGTTAAATAAATACAAATGATGCGCTGCAAAACTCACAGACTTCATTAGCTTTTATATTTGATTGACACTAATAGGCATGAACATTATAATGTACAATGTATTGCACCCTGACTGAGGCAGGCTGACGACCGCTACCATAATGCAGCGATTGTATCCCCTGGGAGGATAACATAAACTCTTTAACAGCACTTTATCATAAAGGTTAGTATGCTGTTTAAAACCGACTATGTTAACTGCTAGACGCCTCATAAAAACCACACGTCTTGAATTTGAATTTTTTGTGTTAGTGTTCAACAACGTTATCTAGACCACAGCGCAGCCAATACTAAAGCTAAAAATTAGCTGAAACGTCCAGTAGATGCAGTAGTGTCTGACGGCTAGAATTGTAGTTGTTAGCTAAACGATTGGTTTTTTTCCAACTTCAAGCCAACATTTAGGTACCTGTAGGTGCTTGCTATGGTACATTATAGAGATCTATATCTCACCCTGCTCGAGCCCCTTGCTTCGCCGGGCTGTCCGGCGCTGAACGCCTGCCTCTCCCCGCAGGGTGAGTTGTCCAGGGCGCCCTTGCCCCCCTTGCCGCCCCCTGCCTCCCCCGGCTGCCGTGACGCCCTCCTGCCGCCCCTGCGCGGCCCTGCCTTGCCGGACCTGGCGGGCTGCCGCGACAGCACGTTGACGAGCGCATACTCGATGAGCGAACAGAAGACAAAGACGAGGCAGACGATCATCCAGATATCTATCGCCTGTCCACACACAGCACTGATATCCATCGCCTGTCCACACACGGCACTGATATCTATAGCCTGTCCACACATCGCACTGATATCTATCGCCTTTCCACACACAACACTGATATCCATCGCCTGTCCACACACCGCACTGACATCTATCGCCTGTCCACACACCATCCAGATATCCATCATACCTATTGCCTGTCTACACATTATCCAGATATCTCTTAACACCACCCATATGCTATGTGAAAAATGAACTCAATAGTAAAAATGAATGATCAAAGTAGACACTTAAGCAATCTGAGGCAATATTGGAATCAATAGTAAATAAACATAAATAAAGTAATCAAATCAAATCAGATCTGTGAAAATAAAAATTGTCTGACCGCAATCTACCAAAAATTGACGATATTCGCAATTTCCATGGTTTCATGTTTACAGCAGTGACATAAAAGCCTTTAATTAATCAAGCGACAAAGACCTTGATGTAGGAGACGCGAGGCAGCGTGGCTCGCGCGCCGCCGCTCATCGTGGTCGTGGTGAGGACCGTGAGGAGTCCTATGGACACCCGGGCCGGGGACGCGTCGACGTTGATCCAGAAGGAGACCCAGGACAGGATGACGATTAGCACGGAGGGCACGTAGACCTGGATGAGGAAGTAGCCGACGTCACGGCGCAGCACGAAGCGCAGCTCGAGGCACGGAAACGCGCCTGCAGCCAACAGCGCATCGTGGGGGGGGGTAGGAAGGGGGGAACGCGCCTTCAGCCAGCAGAGCACTCGTGGGGGTGTCACAGGTGCGTCATTGTACATTATGAATGGTGCACACAAAACAACGAATCGAAAAGTACTGCGTAGCCAACACTGATAATGGAAGGGTTAAGCAGATACATTTTATATAATTATTGTTGTTCAAAATATTACACTCTATCCTCTGCCATCTTTTTTAGCACGGCACGATTTTTGAAATACCAGTATTTGTAATCATTATCTATTTTTGTAGTCCCACACAAGCGACTACAACAGCCAGCTCATCGAACTGTTAATGCTTAGATGTGCGTGCGTGGTTGACCGGCAGTGTAGTTCTGCGAACAGTCCTTGAGCGCGTGGCGCACGAGCGTGAACTGAGGCATCTGGTACCCGGGCTCGATGTCGAACGGTTCGGGCAGCCAGGTGAAGTACATCGTGTCCATCGTGTAGCCGACTGCGCCACCACACGCGGCACAATATTCATCGCGTGACAAAGTAGCAATGCGTCAAGTACGACTAGGCGTCCAGTGTGACAAACATAACAATTCTGCAGCCAATTAACACCTCATTCGTTTCGCTGCATTATAGTAAAGAAAAATAAGGAAAAAGGCTTTAAAAGAGCACCATGCCAGACAGACTCGTCGAGGCTCGCAGCGTGTCGAGGAGGAGGCTGGAGTGGATGCATTTGCTAAGCAAAGTCGCAAAGCCGCAGTCGCAAAGTCGCAAAGTGCATTCAAACCAAAATATTCGACTAGGGGTTAAGGCCAAAATGCAGCCAAATGGTTGGAGCAAAAATTGACGTGCTCATCTTAGTAGGTTTAAATATCAATTTATCTGAAATTGCATGAGGATGCACTATATTTACAATAATTGCATCGTAGATCCAACGTTTGTTTCGATAAACAGTTGCATACAGAAATTTATGAGCGTGCTAGCTCAAAGGGTTTCGAAAAGTGCTTTGTGATTGTATTTGTATTTTATTCAGAAGCACAGCGTATCGAAATACACGCCGATATAGACTAACAATGAGCAGTGGTGACGCCGGCAAAATATGCTGCAGTCCGAAAGGGACATCAACGGTTAAAAAGAAACGCTATTACAAATACTGAAAAATGGCACAAATTCTGGCTCGCGTATTAGGCTATTCAAGCCACAATAATGCAAGCCACAATAGCGCAATACAATAGCGCAATGCAAGCTAGCACGAAATGCGTTGATAAATTTATACACGCACATAATTATTGCACAGAGTGCTTAGGTTATTCGCATAGAATAATATAGCTACACGTTTATCTGACTAGTAACTGTAGCTCACAGCTCTCGAACATCATGGGGCAGCTTTGCGTGTCGAGCGGGTAATACTGCAGGTGCATCGGACACGACAGCGTCGCAGAGATTCTGACAACAGTGCGACACTCAAGATTGTAATAACGGACAGATTTCTTCAAAAACTAATTAACGCGTTAATGACAAGATGCAATCTTCGCTCCTCAATTTTTGTATGCATTGTTTTCTACATCAAAAGTTTAGACCTTTCCAGAGGCGTTGCTCGCTGGATCGCGAAATGGAATCGCTGCATCAAAAATATTATTTAAACTGTTGCATCATTTGCAATGCGAAATGACATTTTGCATTGCAGAATGTTTTTTACTTCAGTGTTCTGTCACATGGCAGGTCTTTGGTGTCCAAACCATCCACCCTAGCTGATCTTCGGCCCTTCTCTACATCTCGGCATACGATTCCTTCTCAAGCAGGTCGTCTATCATCCCGATACGTGGCCTTCCCGGTCTTCTCCTCTCGTCCATTCTTCCCTCCATCATTTCTCTCAACAATCCCTCTCACCTCAATACATGTTCAATCTAGTTATGCTTTCTTCTGGCTATCAGAATGAGATAAAAGAAAAACAGCCGATTAAACTTACAGAATAACTTAATTAGAAGGACTTAACCATCAACCTTACCATCAAGTCGGTTAAAAACTGAGAGGTTAAAGTTTACAATAAATGTATCGAAGAAGCCTACTAACAAAAGTACTTGCCTCATACATCGAGGTACAGGGACTATAGCTTCAAGAGTGAGACACTATACACATACACATACATGTACACATACATATACACATACTGAAGGGCATCATGGGGGTGGCAGACGGTGTCGCTTACTTGGTGACGTACCACAGGTGCCCGTCCCTCGTGAGACGCAGCAGGCGGTTCTTGACGGTCACCTCGTGGAACGAAGCGCCCTTCTCGTTGCGGAAGAATGTGTCCGGGATCCAGATCTCATTCCAAGCGTTGTCGGCGAGGCGGATGCGCGCGATGTGTGGGTTGAGGTGTGTGTAGTTGAGGCGCGGGTCGGTCCATGCCTGACGCAGGTACATGCTCACTGCGTAGTCCTGCAGAAACAGTTTCGCTCCTTACAGTGTTTATTCATACCACAACTACAAAACTCTACAGCTACAAGTAGTTAACCTCACTCTGATAGCAACGCATTTTGCAATTTATACATTCCCTATTATACTCCACACAGTCAAAAATTAATCTCTGAGCGAAATAGCAATAACTCGATCATAAATTAATATGATTGTCAATGATTCGCAGTGATTGCAGGAAGATAATTTGCAACAAGATCGCCTAATTTCGATTAAAAGTATCTTCTAGGCCAGGAGTTCAGAATGTTTTTAGAAAAAAAATTAATTGCTAGATTCCCACCGTTTGGTGAAAAATGCTGCGTTTCTATTCTCTAATATCGATATCTCCATTAACACACTATTATAATGCCTACTTTAATAATCGTAATTTATTTATACTGGTTATTTAGGTATTTTTATGTTTATTGCAATGCTTACGTTATGCCACAATATTTCGTACTTGATGTCTGTGGCCGCGCAATGAGGGGTGAATATTTGTGTTTTTGTAAACCTTTCCCTCCTTTTCTTTTGTCGTGTATATGTCCTGATTGATGCAAAATATGATTTATCATGCACGATGACAGAATAAATAAATTTGATTGATTGATTGATTGATTAATGAAACATGCTGAAGTAGCAGGGCTCCCATCCCCTGGTGTGAAAAATGCTGAAACTGCAGGGATCACAGCCCTGGTGATGCCTACGCACGCCTGTACACCATAGTCAGTGGCTACCATGGTCTGCTCGCTGATTGAGTAGAAGCTGTTGACGTAGATGCCGAGCTTCACCTCAGTCGCTCGATCTGCAGACAAACGACAGCACGCGTCTCATTATATCAAAATGGCAGCTGAATAAATGATTATTAGTTGTCGTTGTTGTTGTTTTAGCCCCTTGCGGGGAAAAGGTGATGCCACATTTCACCACCTGATGGTCGCTGGTGGTGGTTCCACCGTAATATCTGGTTAGCATCGTAGGAACACTTGTGGCTGACGAATTTAAACCACCCTTGCCAAAGGGCGCACGAAGTGATTCTAAATCTTTGCCGCGACCGGGAATCGAATCGACAACTGCCGCACTCGTAATCCGAGACCGCGACTTAGACCACTCGGCCAAAACGCTTCGTGTTGTCCTATGGTGGCAGCAGGGGCAGGGCTGCCGGGCAGTTTAATGTCATGTCCGGGACAATGTTTATATTGCAAGCAAGTTCAACGATATTAATCATACGCAGCATCAAATATGCGTCATCGCTTTAAATGCAGAAAATGCACAGCGACACACCCAGAGCACGAAAGAATGCCAGGCCGCACAACCCTTCAAAATTTCATTTGTGTAGTCACATGAAATGATCCAACAACCGAACGTGTAGAGAAAAAACTAATACAATGAAAAATACAAGAAGTCAAGAGAATGTGATTCTTTAAATATGTCAATAAAGACTAACACTTTATAATTTGGCTATACGCGAGTGGAGAGGAAGGTGGGGGGAGATAGTGGAGCAGGGGGGGGGGCATGGGGTTAGGGGGGCGTAAGGTCAGGGGAACCCTTCCCCTGCAGGTGAGCGTGGGGTTAGCACCCCACGCTCACCTGTAGGGGAAGGGTTCTGATGGGTGAGAAGTAATCTTCAACTACACTGAATTATGGAAGTTTTAACTTGTTTTTAACGCGTTTTATACCTGTCCACAGACAGAGTTTTGAATGGTAACGAACAATATAGGAATAGTCATGTCATTTCTCAGCATCAACGAGTTTTATATGTCAAAGCGTCAAAATATGACACGTGCAGAGCCTGGACAACCTAAGAGCGTCTTGAGTGTGTCGCACCACGCAGCGCCTGTCTGTCCAGATTATGAACATGTCTCCGTGTTTACATATCATGCTGTGCATGCTGCGGTGTTTGTAATAAAGAAATTTGATTTGATTTGAACTTTGTCCCTGCGAAATTTACACAGCTACATCGTTATCACCCCCCATCCACGTGACCCACCTCCGATTCATTCCCTATTCATTCCATTCATCGTAAACTGCAGTCAACTCAACTTTCGCCCCGGCCTGCAGCGCTGCAAGTTTCTAAGTTCTGCAGTAAAATATAATTAAAGGCCTTACTTATCGTTCGTCCGTCCTAAGACCATTGCTAGTATTCATATATTTATCAATAAATTTACCATCGAGATTTCACTACGCACGTTAGCATCAATGATTTTGAATCTTGATGTCTTTCTTAGCACTGTGCATAGTTTGGCGTTCAAAGAAAGCGCGTTTTGCCCGTTGCTGGCGCTAAAGGCGCATAAAACACTTGAGCCTCAAACATGCGTCAATTTGATCGGCAAAGTTTGTTTGCAACGCTTCAGTGTGTTGGTATTACGTTCTTTCGCAGCTGGACGACAATCGGGCTCCGATCCTTGCGGGTGATACTCGATGACCGTAGAGACGGACGGACAGGCAGGTTGGTCCCTCAGGATTTCATCCGATGCGATCAGCTCGTGGTTTAAGCGGAGCCCCAGAGACCCGTCCGAACTTATCAACAGAGGGCGGTGCGCCGTGGATCAGCTGGCTCTCCCGTTCCTTCGAGGCCTGTACGCTGATGGTCAGACTCGCGAGGGCACTGAGCGTTAAGCAGATGGGATGGACTGAGTGAACAGGCAGTATGTAGAGCTTGAGTTTTCTAAAGCCTAGACTTTTAGGCCTATAGAAATAATTACAAGCAGGCTTAATAGCTTAACTTGTAGCATAATTTCAACATTATAAGACACACAAGAACATCTTGACGAGTTATTTTGCTTACCGTGATTTATACCATAAGAAGCTATTTGTTTTCGGAAAACTAACTGCTGGCTATTCATAGCCTAAGCCTCGATCTTGAATGTTTTAAATGCGTCTATACAGCAGAGCTTCAACTCTAGACGTGGTGCTTCTTACAGCTGTTGAGCCTGCTGCTAGGCTGCACGGGCGGGTCTTGGGCTACTAATTGACGTAATAATTGTTTAAATACTATTGCAGGATGCCACTGTAGGAGTTCTACATAGCAATGTTGCTTGTTGGGCGATACAGTAACAACTGCACAAGATGACTGCGTTAGTTCACGCAGTGGCGAGGCGCATAGGCCACGAGCCCGCGACTCGACAATCGTTTTTTTTCCTGCGCGGCTTCACTCGCAGCTACCAGTCCCTTGATCATGGCTTTGGATTTGCGAGTTGTGCCCTCGGTCCTGTAACTGGCGGCCTTGACCCTGATCTTCTGATCGCCGGCCGTGCCCTGGATTTATGATTGGTGGCCTTGGCCCTGGGCCTGAACATGACGTTGTAACTAGCTATATCAAATCAATGCACCGATTAAGCCTATTTTATCTAACGTGTATGAATCCAGAAAGCCGCGTCCACGGCCACGAGCCAGACACTGTCTGCTCTTGCCCTGCTTTCAGGATATGTTTGTTTTGTCTGTTTTTTTAGTTTAGGGACCGTGTGTAGAACACAAGGAGTGTATATAGTCCGGTTCTGTTCAAGAGAGCCGGCAGAGAACCGCTCCCTCTTGTCTTTAGTCGCCTTTTACGACAAGCCCGGGGAGCTCTGGGCTGCAGGCTAATTCTTTGTTTCCCGGCTTGCATGGGTACTGCTTTCAGGAGATTCCGATCATAGGCCTAGCATCGCTCCACCGGAAACAACTCTCAATTCCAAAGTAGGCCTATTCAAGCGCTGCTTCAACAACATTGACCATAGTTTCAATCTTGACGAGCGTCCATTTAAATGGCTGTCGGAAGCGATGTTTGTGAAAAACACTCCGTAGCGTCCAAATATCGACAGTCGGTCAACAAGCCTGTGCAGTGTGCAGCGTGCAGCGTGCAGCGTGCAGTGTGCAGCGTGCAGCGTGCAGTGTGCAGTGTGCAGCATGCTTGTTCGGTAAATGCTGTCCAATTGTGAGAGTTTTTCATTTCTATAAACAGATTCGCGGCTATAAGTGCAACTAAAGTAATGCTTAACACTTGATGAGGAGATCTGGGCAAATCTGGAAGAAAAAAGTGTCTTGTGTTTTTTCAAGGGCGAGGGTTAGGGGTTCAAACCCCAATCTTAACCGGATTGGGGTATGAATATGGATATGGTTAGGTTAAGGGTTAGTTCTAGGATCACCTTCAGGGTTTGGATAAGGGTTAGGGTTTGGGGTTAAAGCTGGGTTGAGTTTTAAACAAATTCATTTCATACCTAACTAGCAGTGGGTTAAAAGCAGGGCGCGATGTTTCTGACCTATAGACCTACGAAATTCGAAGAATGATAATGAATGACATTATCCTAATTTAATTCGCAGCCATTAAATAAAAAATTGAATCATGGGCGCAAAATTCAAAATTTGTATACAAAAGGTTCTGCATGGGACCCACAGAAAGAGAGTGAATCTTCTGCTACCCCTTCAATTAACTACTCATGTAGCTCTTCTTTTGTTCTTCCACATGACAGGTCGGCATTTGCGAAGAGTCTACCAGGTTATCTGATAAGAGTCTACCAGGTTATCTGATAAGAGTCTACCAGGTTATCTGATAATGTCCACTAGTCTACCCGGAAAAGACTGCAGATTGTATGGTTTTTTTTGGCGGCCCCGTACGGGGAGGAGATGATGCTTCATTGTACCAGCTGATGGTCGTTGGTGGTGGTTGCACGTAGGCTTCATAGGAACACTTGTGGTTGTCGAATTTAAACCACCTTTGCAAGGATGCACGAAGTGACTCGAAATCTTTGCCGCGGCCGGGATTCGAACCGACAACAGTGCCGCACTCTTAATCCGAGGCCAGCGAAAGTCGACGACAGCTGTTCTAGATGAACAGTCGCGTGCCTCTGTGATTAAAGGGTCTCAATTGGATTAGGCCCATGCCGCCCATTGATCACTGGTGTCCTTATTTGACGCTTGTTGTCATTGATACAACGTCATGCTGCACATGCATAGAATGATCTATGATTCGTAATGACTGACGATCTAAGGACAATGATTGTGTCTATACGCGCTTGAATGATTACCACTTACTTGTGGCGTCGAATGAAGCACAGTGTGGATAAAATATTATGCTAAAACTTACTCATTTTCAATGCTACAGAATTTGTGCCCCGGGCCTTTTTCGGTGTAAATCCGGCACTGCGTGAAGTGTACCTGGCATCGGCGGTTCGTGACGATTGTAGAAGGCGAGCAGCATCTTGACCGTCTGAGTGGCGCTGTGGCAAAACACACAGACGAACTTTGACCACAATATCATGTATTGTGCCTATAGTCTCACTTGCGAACCTGTCATATTCCCCTTATATACACAGTTAAGTAGCCACGGTGATCAGCTAAGTTAACCACTTTCCTGGTCATTGAAAAAAACGCAAGATGGCTCTAATTCACGCTTTACGACATCTTTCCAGCAAAGTGGACTGAACAAGCAGAGTAGTTAACCGGACAAGTCTGAAAATTAAAGTTAGTTACACCTTAAGTTGCAAATCAAAGTAAACAGAGTTGGTGAACGTTGATTAAGCTTCTATCAAGTTAATCATCGAAGCGAATGAATGCACAGGAGTCCAGCTTTTAATAAATATGTCATACACCCCTATTTACGAGTTAGTTGGCTGCCGTTATCGAAAAGAGCCTCCAAAACTTCATCTTGGTGCGGCATAAGGAAACTTATCTTCAAGGCCGGAGGCTCTAGATATGAAAATACAGTAACTGTCAGTCAGTAAAGTAAACCATGGCTTAATTCAGCCGCACTTTGAGCACATCAAAATTCTTCCTGTTTGCGCTCTGATAACTAAACCTAAACATATTTATTGCACCCTGATAGCTTAACCTAAACATTTTTATCTCAAATATTTGCCATCGATAGTTTGCAAGAAAACAATGTCATTTGGGTTAAAAGCAATGCATTTGTCTGTAATTAAAATTTATATCCAATTTCGTCCACAATAAATTTAAGTTTATCAGCGGTAATAACACGCACTAAGATCTTACACGGAGATATCTGTAACACATATGTGACACTACTAGGTAACATGCTGAAATTAGATATCTAACTCGGAAAAACTAATATAATTGTCTAAATATACTAAATAAACATAAGCAAGGCATAGCCTGTTTAAACTATAATTACCACATTTTATAGGCATATCTAAGTATTAACATCCTTCGTTGCACTAGGCCTGCAACTGCAGATAACAAATGATTCAATAAGTATATTAATTATTCTATATTTATAAAACGAAAACTTTATGAACTTGTTTAAAAATCGGATTGACTGCACTACAGTGATGAGATTATTTATAATTTAATAACGTTCACAAGTCTCGTGGTTTTTTCTGTTCACATTGTAGTAGCGGAACTCGGCGTCGCTGTTCAGCACACAGTCATGCTTATGCAACTGGCTCTCTTCTTTAAATATTATTGTCATTGTTAATTTTTTACTTTCATACGGCGAGTTATGATCCATTTCAGCTTCAAAAGACGTCATCAAGGATTTAATACAAATTAATGTACATATTAAATTAATGGCCTACAATGATTGAAGAAAAAAAGAAGAAAGAACAGAGATATTTACCTTGGCATTCTCCGTGTTTGCAAAATAACAACAGTATTTCTCCAAGTTTGCCAGTAATATCGCTGTCAGTTACATGACACATGTCAAAATGACAATATAATTGCAAGGCCACTGTTACGATGGAACAAAGTTATCAGTAATTTGAAAATAACACTAATATTGGTATTCGCCATTGCGAGTTAACCTCGAGTTGGCTCAATCGGCGGATTGAGTTACGTCACGCTAGGCATAGAAGATTGACAACCGTCACTCTCAACTCTCCGATTGACCAACTCGAGGTTAACTCGCGATGGTGAATACCAGTGTAACGTAAGCAACATGAAAAACAGGGAAGTGGTCATCAGTGAAGTATGAACAAACAAATCTCTTGGAGTTGATAGCGATAGTATACATGTAGATATAAAACTGAGCGATAGCTCACAAGAGCCCCGTAGATAAAAATACAAAATGCGCGATCGAGCCTCAAATAGGTACCGCCCACCTTGCCTAAAAGCTCTTGCGTGTATACAAGCAACTAAATTAACTAAATTAATTTTAAACAAAGCTTAAAATATCAACTTAATTAATCCTGAACAAATCTTAAAATACCCCTGAACGAACGCGAAGCCAATCCCAAAACACTTAAAACCTAATTCAATTAAGGATGAACGTTTTTGAGAAAAAAAAATTACTGTCGGCACAAGATTTCGACTCTTCAACCTTTGGGTTTGGTTTAAACGTGCCCTGCGCGGCTAGGTGTGCGGGATTTGTATGAAGCTCAGCAGTGCAAATTGTATTTGGACGTCGTGGAGTGACAGCAAGTCGATTCCGATTAGTTCTTGAGGGGTACGCTAATGTGAAATTGTGCTTAAAGTTTTCTAAATATGCTTAATTTTGTGCATATGCAAGCTACACTTGGTTGTCTACAATACATATACACTATGCAGTATTTAATTCTGCATTCTTCTTTTAGTCAATAAGTCTTGTAATGATCGGCATGCGTTGGCGCTCTGAATGCGTCAACACCCCGAGCCTGTCATGCCTGTATTTCAAGCCACTGTTTGTCAAACTGCATCGTTGAATGTGCTTTAAATAAAAACGTATTCATTCATTCATTCATTCATTCATTCACTCATTCAAGCTTTGGTATGTCTCGGATCAGTGCGTTGAGCACAGAGGAAACATGAAAACGAAGTATTACAGTTTTACCAATACCAGGATTACATGGCCGGGAGAAAATTTCAAAGCTAAAAAACCTAATTAGCCTAATTAGAGTGAATTTCATAGACCCACCTCCACCTCAACCACAGCCGAGGTAGATAATTAAGAGGCCTTTGCCTTGAGGCAAATTTTGAGTCAAATGGATTTCATAGACCTACCTCGGCCGGTTCCTCAGCAGATGTGTAATCACTTTTTCAAAAATTGTAGGTTTGTCTTGGTTAAATATTTCAGCATCATGGCTAAATAATGATAAAATTGGATAAAACTGCTGATATTGGCAACGAGGAGGGTTTAAAATCACGCACGCCGTGTTAGCCGTTTAGGAATAAATTTATTTGAATACGTGGCGCAAAGTTCGATTGAGTACTCTTTAGTTCGCCGGCGGAGTGTTTCAAATTAACGGACAATTCATAGGCAATAGATATTCATACGCCAATGAAAGTAGTTCTCAATCCTGATCATGCATGCTTTAAGCGTATTCTGACAATACTAACGTGGTGCAAGATTTGATTACAGAAATGACAGTAAATACAATTTTAATGCAATCCAGAAGCACATTTACCTCAGTATAAATTAAATTAGAGCAGTATAAATTAAAAGCATAGTAATTAAAACATATATATTGACTACCCGTAGTCACCTCCTAATTTTTGAGCAGCAAACGAGACCAAAATAATTATTTTCGATTATAATTTTATGCCTAGTATTTACATAGGCTGTGCTGCCATCTGGTGAAGCAGAAGTGTGCCCAGTATCAACTGAATGCGATTGTAAAATTGCTCTCTAAACTTGTTCATCATTTAACTAGTACTAATTTTTTCTCGTTATCGTACTGAATAAAAGTTGCAAATCTTCTTTTTACTAAATTTGTGTTTTCTAAAGCCATTTTGTCGAGAATAGAGTGCATAAAGCCAAGAAGAGTAAATACAATAGGCCTAAAACAAGCCAAAGGTTGCCTCCAAGGTTGGTCTGGAGCTACCTTGGCCAAAGGAGGAGTTGGAGGCGAATCTTGAGGTCGATTTCGAGGCGTTCTGTGCGGAGGAAGGTCTATGAAATCCACTCAATCGAAAATTTCCCTCCCTCATTGAGGTTGAGGTTGAGGTGGAGGTGGGTCTATGAAATCGACTCTTAGGCCGAGTTGTTCAATAGAGAGTTATTTGAACCATAGCTGAACGATCCAAGGTTGTTTGAAAAACTCCCCAATATTGGCCTGTCATTCAAACAATCCTGGATCGAATTTGCGAGATTTGATTGGATCGTGACGTCATTTTTGTTCTATGATTATTTAAAATCAAATAACTCTCTATTGAACAACTGTGCCTTAGAGCATAGGGTTACAAGTACGCTATGTACGGTGTAGACAGCTAGAGAAGACTTACTTGATTTCATAGTTCGTACTCGGATCTTCACTTGCAGTCGGCTTCTTCAAGCGATGCGATTTCGACGTTCTGAAAGTAAATAGAGTACAAAAGTGCTCTCGCAATGCTATAACAAATAATTTATTATAAAATTATTAATTATGCTTGCATAATCGAAAGTAACACATTTTTTTGAACTATTAAATTGATGATATCTACGTGTCAAATGTACAAATATGATAAAAGAAATTCAGAATTAAAAAAAAACACGCCTGCAAGTCGGTCGGGGAACAAAAAATAGACTTGCAGCCTCAACTCTCGAGCTTCCCGGGCGAGTCGTAAAAGCGACTAAAGAAGTAGGAGCGGTTCTGTGGCGGCCTCTAAACGGGACTGTAACAGTCTTCGTTACTAACACAGTTCTTAAACTCCGAACACACCCCCCCCCTCAGTGCCGAATTTACACCAAATAGGGTCCGGAGCACAAATTCTGTGAAGGCTCCCATTGAAAATGAATGAGTAAAATGAAATGAGTAAAATGAGTAGGCGATTCTGTGGGCTACACAAATATTGGGTAAATTTGTTGCTTCAGCGCTGTGTTGTAGCTGCGTTGTAGCTGCAGGCTGCGTTACGCATCAAATGCAATACTGTAAAAAAAATTATGCGCATCATTTGCGGAGGCCCCCTTGTTTGCGGAGCCCCGGGGCACGTGCCCCGTGCGCCCCTCTGTAAATCCGGCATTGCTCCTATCCCCCCCCCCCCCGAACCTTTACTGCGCTAGAATATTGATGAAAGCACCATTCATAGCGTGAGGTTGTCCTGCATGTTGTCATCTTAAGACAAAGGCGTTGCGGTGGATTTGCAAAGGTTAGTGTCAGTCGCTTGTCACATCTCTTCACGACTACATGTAAGCTTATATCTGCCCAACGCGATCCAATCATTTCTTTATTTGTCAACTACTCGGCAAACATAATGCGCACCCGGATGTCGCGATGTTAAAATGATGCTGACACTGATTGTCAGCACGAATATCTTCTCCAACTGAGCACTCCATAATTTATTGATAGTTTGATTCGTAACTATGTTTTGTTATGTCGTGTTTTTGCTCTGCCAGCGAATAAATGTCTTGTCTTGTCTTGTCCCTATAGATCCTATTGTGGTCGCACAGCCTCACATGGCACAAACGAATAACATCTGCACGGCTTCCAGTAAAAATGAGTCTTAAATATGTAAAAATTTAACTCAGGAAAGAATGATCGGTATATCACCACCGGGTAATACGTTCAACCTGTGCTACAGCACAGAAAATGGACGGGAAAAGCGGAAATGATGATGATGAAGAATACCGCCTGGGTTTTCCCGTCGTGCCGCGTGCATGCAGTCGCGCGTTCTCGTCTAAGGGCGGCAGCTCACGCGGGCGTCTGTCGCGCCTCGACGGCAAGGCTGACTGCTGGCGGACTCTCGATGCAGAGATGTCCATGTCGGTACCGGTGTGCAGCTTAGCGTATCGAGGTCCTCTGCCTTGTATGTCGACACTGGAGTGCAACGAAGCGTGTCGAGGCCAACTGCTTTGTATGCCGCTTGGCTTGCTGCTGTGCGACGAACTGCCTCCATCGCCTGTAGGCAGCAGCGGGGAGTCCAGCGACTTGTTAACCACATGTACTTGTTCACTAATGAAACTCCCGTCGAGTGATGGCGCCACTGGATATCGTTTCGGAGAAGGGCTTTGATCTTGTCTAGACAAAGAGTACTCACTGACTTCTTGTATGTCGCTCACATCATGGACTGTGGAATCTGGTTTCTCGGAACGCAGTTCATCGGAACGCAGTTCCTCTAAACGCACCGTATTAGAAAGCGGTTCTTCAAGGGGATGACGTCGCCTGGATGTCATTCCAGTTTCCCTATTGGCGTCCACTCCGACCAATTCATTGCCAGGCTCGCGCGCGGTGTGCATCGGGATCCCTTCCAACTCCTCAGGAGAAGCAGGACGGAGACTCTGAGTCCGGGTGGCGCCCCGCACAGTCAACGATGACTCAGAGAACGCCGTGGTCTCGGAGAGGAGAATAACGAGAATGAAGACGAAGGGGACACGTAGGGGGAGCAGCGTGGAGAAGGCGGCAGCACGTTGGGAGGGGGGCCGGGGTGGGAAGCGGGTCGGTGAGCGGTAGTGGCGAGACGCTGAGAGGGACACAGACGCGCTACGGGCGTTGAGCGCATCAGGGGCCGGGCACCGTAGGCCCGACATTGTTAAACCGCTCTCCTTGGCTGACGGATCTGACCAACTGACTATGTTCAAGTGAACATAATCCTTGTACAAACATCAGTGCCAAAATTACACATTGTATTGACTATAGAAAAATTGACAGTCACCGAATTTGAACTTAATTTTGTCGCTAAATGTGCAAACATTTTTGTGCCTTTTGTAACTTTTCTAAGCAGACTGTATAATCTAGCTTGACTATAGACCATTTACTTTCTGCTTATTTGCTATTATGCTAGTTTGTTGATTTTAAAAGTAAAGTTGCATGTTAAGTATAGTAATGAGCATAGTACATGACATTGTACAAGTTAAGTATTGTGTTAAGCATAGTACATGTAGAGTTACTTGAAAACAAAGTTAATGTACATTCAACAAAATCATTTTGCTAAATATCATATTTAATCTTGTTACGGCATTTAACAAACAGTTTCGTCGCCGTCATTATAAATTTTATTGCAACGCTTGCTCTGAATAATGATGGAGTAAAAATAGATAACGATCAATCGTGTGCAGGCGGACAACAAATGAATTTGAGCGAATTCATGGCGAATATACTTTGAATAGACCTCATGTCTAATTGAACTGTCTTTCCACGAGCAATTATAAACGTCAACGAACCCTGACACGCGGGCAGGTCAGATACACAGAAAGTTATAATCATAATTTAACATTTAACGTTGAGCAAAGTGATCGCTTACGAAACGAATGAATATAATCCAGCTAACAATCGTTCCAGAAATACAGCGATTAATATCACTGCTATTCAGCAGCTTCTACTCTCTCGCTGTCCATATGGAGGAGGCGTGGAAGGTGGGGCTGATTGGGAGGGGGGGGGGGAGGGGGTGGATTGTGTTAGGAAGGTATGGGTGGGATTACCGTTCGAAAATTACCAGTAAGCTAAAAATATTTAGACTACCGGTTACCGGTAAACTATGGAAATCTATGGTAATCTAACTACGCAAACTACAAAAGGATTCGAAATATTAAAAATAATTTCCAAATCGTGCTAGGATTCTACGAAAACAACCATGTTTTTAACGAAACGGGCCATGCTGTTATGAGATACACTTCAAGTGCGTTTCATGCCAAAATTTACGTTTTTTATAAGAAAAATTTCAGAATAGATTACCGAATAGGGGATTTATCATAAATTACCGTAATTTATATATACCGTAAATTACCGATCTTAGATTGCCATTAATTACGGAAAACTAAAAACTCCTCGAATTCTAGGGTGGGATAGGTGGAGTCGGTTGGGGGTGTAGCCGATTGAACGAACATCAACACAGCCGCTCGAGCTCACGGGGATTGAACAAAATTATTTATCAGTCTCTAAAAGCGCAATAGTCGCTGCGGTGATCCGTTATTGGTAAGCAGGCCTAGATGGCGCTATCCGTCATGTATAAACTATAGCCCTCATAGTTGCTGAAGGGTTTACCCACAGAGGGAGTAAGATAAACATAATTGTAAAGATATGTGTATATCTTTGTAAAATGTCAATTACTCAGCTAAACCATGGTCCTAACTTCCATATCTGCATCGCGTGTATAGTGAAGATAAGTTTATATAAGATAACATTATTTGTAATCGCCCATTATACTCATTCACTAAGAATTATGTACAGTGTCACAAAAAGTTGGTAAAATGTAGTTTATTTACTTTTTAATCTTTGAAGCGGACGAAGCCTGATTAACTCGTCTCTACATGTACATGTATATCTGACCTGCAGGCCTTTCAGCGTCCGTTGACATTTATAATTTCTGGCGGAAAGACAAATCAAAGACATTACTCCTGTTCAAAGTATATTCGCCATAAATTGGTTGAAATTCATTTTTGTCAGCCTGCACACGATTGGCCTCATCAATTTGCTCATCAGTTGATCATTGACGGCATCAGTTTGCACTCAAGCATTGTTCAAAGCAATTTGCAAGCGTTGCAATAAAATTAGTAATGACGGCAACGAAAACTGTCACCTTAATTCGGTCTACCGGAATCCCGCGGCAGCCATGACGTCATAAATGTCAACCAATCAGAAATTACGATCAAAATGTAACGGCGCCCGTATCACAAGCGTTGTTATGGACGCTTTAGGCCGTGTTAAAAATGAAAAAACACACGCAAAATTGCATGCAAAATTGCTTGTAAAATTGCATGCAAAATTGCTTGTAAAATTCATGCAAAATATGTACGGTTGAACGAAACGCTTAATAAGCTCGCAGTCATCAGCGACTTGTCGGCGCGGCACGCAGCGTTATCGCGCGTACTGAATGGTTGTAATGCGGCGCCGACGGGCAGACAAAGCACCCAGTATACGGAATCTGTTTATTCTATGATCAGAGGAACACGGCGACTCTTTAGCCGCAATTTCGACTTGGGTGTGTAAGAGATGCCTGCCTTGTTTAAGATAGAGATGAAAATATTAAAACAGGCTGCAGGGCACATCTGAAAACTGCTGAAAGTGCGTTCAAGTCACCGGAGACACTTACCTTGCAGAAGTCTGCAAGGCATTTTACTCGCACTCGTACCGTAAGAAAATCATTTTTGAATGTGCGTAAAAGTCGAGAAAAAGAGTCTCGATTATCACGAATTTTAAACGGGGGTGGAGGGAATCGCAGGAATCGCAGGATGTTCGATTGTCCTGTAACAATGAACGATTGAAATGCTGACTGTCGAACTCAGCGTGCACGGTTGGACCAACGGCAGCTCAAAGTTTATGATACTTGTGCTCATCTGCTTTCTCATCCACCGCGGTGCATGCGCCGTCCAGATGGATGGATCAAAACCAGATCAGTTCTTCCCGGAACTATCGCAGACAACTGAACACACGGGTGTTGGCCAAATATACACATATTTTGGGCATTAGAAACTATGAACAGATATCGTTTCGCTAGGAGCCACTTCTAAATTCCGATCATAAGTACGCTCCTGACTTGTTTTGACTTGTTATCTCTTGTTCGGCACTCTGTGTGTAAATTGCCCGATTCTCGCTGTTTAGAACTTTCATTTTATTTTATGCAATTTCCTAATTCTCATCATAGCGTAACATTGTGAAAAATATCAGATCATGCTTCAAAATGGTGAATATTTAATTTTCACTGCTAGTTTAATCTAAAATTCTCGACATTCAACCCCCATCTTGAATGTCATGCTGAATGTCCGGTATTTAAATTGTTGTAATGCGACAATTACGCAAAACAAAAAACAAACATCGTGAAAAATCGAAATCGTGTTCTGATATCAAAGTCATCGAAAGACGCGCTGAATCTATTTTCAGTATGAATCGATCCTCAGAGTTATTCTGGCCTAACCCAGGGGCGGTCCTACGGGGGGGCTAAACGGGACATTCACTAGCCCCCACTTGCCCCCCACTCCCCCCCAACTCCCTCCACTAGCCCCCCCTCTTCCCACTTTTTGAGGTGCCTGCTGCTTTAAGCCACTTTAGTTATGGGTTTTTAACCTGCAGTAAGGGAGATAGCCACCCCCCAACTCTGAAAGTTAGCCTCCCCGCCCTGCTTTATG
>JAQIWG010001839.1:0-22614 GCA_034695025.1 Chamaedrilus cognettii | reverse complement strand
ATACTCAGCAGGGAACTTATGAGCAGAAATAGGAGCAAGAAGGACATGCACAATCTTGTGAACTTTTGACAAGTTGGAAATAAATGATAATTTTTGTAATTTTTGGTAATAGCAATACTTTTTAATACCACTTAATATGTACATGTAGCATTATAAAATTAATACTAATTCATGGATAAAGGAATTATTTCATGACTGCAAATTACTTTTCTTTATTCCTTTAATATTTTTGAAGCATATTACAAAGTATGTTCATTTATTCGGGCCTTATCTGATATGAAACCGCTTATTCTAAATCACGAAATAGACATTTTAAAAATAAAAATTTCAACCTAAAATTTACCAAGCTTAAAGTTTTTGGATTTTAAATCTGGACATACATATGGATTCAGCGTATTAAAATGTATATTTTTTGGACCCCTGGTTTTTCAAATTTAAAAAAATCGATTTTCATTATATAATTGACACGCCCTAGTGCACATCCCTGCTTTTATAATGGTCCATTTTGTTATATTTAGTCAATGTTTCTTTAAAGGAGATTCCTGTTGTGTCACTAGCATGATAACATCTGAGCAATATGCTTTCTAAACGTCATATATCATTATAAAAAATATGAAAAAACTCGGCCGAGAACCACTGCCTTGAGGTACGCCACTCGTAACGGGTTTCAATTCTGAGAGAGGGTTTTCAACCTTTACTTGCTGTGATATACCTATCAGCACTGATTTTATGCAGGAAAGTAAATTTCCAGCGACCCCCACGTTTTTTAGCTTGCCAATAAGTTTCGGTAGGGGCACGGAGTCAAACGCGCGTGCAAAATTGATATGAGCAACAAAGTTATTAGATCTCTAATACTGGTTCAGCCATTCAAGAAGACAGGTTGAATGTTTCACTCTACATGTAAATCTGTGCTGATTTTACGAAGCATAATTTTTCTCCCCCAAAAAAGACACTTGCCCAGCTTTAACTGCGGATTCAAATAGCTTACTGCCAACACCAGTAAGCAATATACACGTGCAATATACGGTGAAGAGCTACATGTAGGAGATTGTCTAAATGTTGAACTTAAGTGTCTGTCTGACAAACAAACCATCTTTAGCTTATACGCTGATCCTGCGAGCGCACGAGGGACATTGTATTCTAAGCTAGCTGTCCAACTACTTCGATTATTTGATCAATTTTGTTGCAAGACCATATAATTTTAGTGCGTATGAGCTCAAGCCTATGAAGGTTTATTTGCATGCAATTAACGGTGTCATCGGCATGGTGTATGCATTTATTCTTATGGTTATTGTTTTGTTCTGTTTGTACATTCTCCTGTATCAGTAAACTGCTAAAGTAGAGAACGAAATAATTTAGCTATCGCGCGCTGAGTGGATGGAAGCCATGATCATTTTTTCCTTAAATCTCTCTCAAGCAGCCGAATTAAAGTCGTTACTTTACCTTCGTAGGCCTACAGCTGTCGGCATATGAAAGTATTTTACTTGTTGCACAGAATTTAAATTTGTATTAGCAACGAATGAGATCAGATGGCTCGCCAGTTTCGGTTAGTCTTCCAAATGATATTTTCATGACCTCAAGCAGCATCAAACTATAGACTATTCTGCTCGCGCTCTCAGAGCTCATTAAATTAGTTCTAAAATCGAAAGTAGACAACTTGTATGCGTTGCCCGAAGTATGGCGTTGGCCAGGCTTAAAAGTTTTTGAAATAACGTAGCTTACTTTCATTTAAAATACCATTTCAGACTCAGAAAATGCCCCGATCACCGACCAACAGTTGCGGACGTTAGACAAGAACTGGGCAAAGCTCGTGGAACACATTCAGCCGGACTGCGGCTTGCTTAACGACCTACTTGCCAAACGAGCAATTCGAAGTCGCGACGTGGCTCGCATCAAAAGCCGAGGTGCGTCCTGTTTGATAAACGAGGAACTGTTGAAGCTGCTGAGACGTGGGAGCAAGAAGGCTTATGCTGATTTCATTGCCTGCCTCTTCAGCAGCCAACAGACAGAATTAGGAAAACTGCTACGGCAATGTGAGATACTTTCATCCTGGTCAGCTCAATTGAGTCATTTACTTGTGTTTTGCGATTAACGACAACAAGTCTCAGGATTTAGTGTTTGCACCCTTTAGAGTTTTCTGTGCCGCGCAAAGTTGCCCCTGCAAAGTCGCTAAGACCCCTAACCCATTTCCTAAATTGTTAGCAAATTATGAATTTGCTTGATAAAGTTACCTCATGAACATATAATAAAGAAATATATAAAATCAAATATGCATGTATGTTTCTGTCATTGTGTATACCTTGTATATACAGCACATATAACACGAGGTACATGTAGGCCGCTGACTTTGTACTCTATTCATGTTAAAATATATTCTATGTTTTACCAAAGTTAAGACAAGAGTAGCTGGGGAAATTATCATGATTGTAATTATATTCGTCTGCATAGAATTTAAATCACGAATTGGATTTTGATTTAATTGACATGACACCTACGAAAACAGACTCACGCGCATCAAATGCGTACAGGTATGCACTGACAAAAGTTAGTAAAGTTTTGGCTATCCTTTCGATCACGGCCAACATGGGATTTAGAAAAAAATGAAGCACAGGTGCCTTGTTTGAGCTAACTTAATTAGGCATACTATGGCAATGTATATTGATTTTTGACATATCAATTATGCGCTATGATAATAAAACGGTTAACATCTTGGAATTGTACTTCTGTTCAAATAGATGATGTTGCTGATCCACATCAATTGCCAGTCGGAAACGTACTGCAAACACATACATGTATATGCATATCAGGTGGACCTCATGCTTTTTGGCAATTATATTATCTTGGTGTCCCGATAAAAATTGAAAAAATCGATACGTTTTTACAACTCGGTCGAAAGTCATGACATTGGTCTGAAAATTGATACAGAATAGCTGCAGCCGTACAAACATCAATTAGCTGATTTGTAGACACATGTAGGTGAGTAGCTTTGTCAAACTTCTGGGGCTTTTTGAAAGCAGTGCCGACAAAATAGAGTTATCAACGTTACTTGTAACTTTATTTAGGTGTATTGTGTGCCTACAGCCAAGTGGTAAGCAAGCAGTCCAGAACTTCAGTTCAACTGAGGTTCACAACTGAGGTTCACAGTGTCCTCCTTGTTCGCGTATGCATGACAGGAGACTTTAAAGTTGGTTCTACCCGCTTGATTCTCAGATATGGAGTATAGACTGTAGAGTCTACACCAATACGGAAAAAGCGCGTTTACCATACTGACATTTGTGATGTTAATCACTCGTCGACTCTTATGCTTGAAAAATGACAGTATTTGATCACAAATCATGGATCAAACAGCCAAACACTGGCGCCCTCGTCTTCTGTCATGTATCATTTGCGAAAATTAGTCACATTTGTATAAAAATTTGCAATTTCATGTTAATATGGATGCAGGTGTAGTGCAGAAAATTTCAGTCGAATCTGATAATATTTGACCGAGTTACGACAACGTTTCGAGCGCTTAAATTTTCATCGGGACACGGTGTATAAGTGTTGTAATATTGTACAGTACACTTTATATACAGATCAGAATCATTAATATGCTCAAAATATGAACCAATTCGTTTAAAAACGCTATCTTGTAGACGATTATATTAATTACAAATTTATTTGTTTAGTAGCTCCATGATTTTATGTCCTTTATACTGTAGCTGCTGCATTGAAACAATCGCATGAACGGATTCATCGCCGATATCCTCTTCTTGTTCGAGCCATCAATCCTGTCAATGGTCTTCTGGACGAACTGATTTCTCAGTCAGTCATCGACCACACGGAGAAAGAACATGTTGAAAGCTTTCCCTCGTGGGATAGAATGAACGAAGCTCTCCTGGACGTCATCTGTCGACGATCGAACGTTTATCACGCATTCCTGAATGCTCTACATCGCAGCGACCAAGGTCATGTCGTCAATGCGTTGCAGGATATAAATAACTCGGAAGGTATAAATGTCACTTTCAACATAACATGTTGTGTATTCTTGGTAACCATAACATTTCCATTTTTGTTCATCCATGGCCTCCATATAGAAAATTAACTTTATAGTCACTGTACTATTTCTAATATACACCGTGTCCCGATGAATATGGTACCACTTTAAACTTGT
This sequence comes from Chamaedrilus cognettii, assembly GCA_034695025.1. Taxonomy (NCBI): domain Eukaryota; kingdom Metazoa; phylum Annelida; class Clitellata; order Enchytraeida; family Enchytraeidae; genus Chamaedrilus; species Chamaedrilus cognettii. Next base: position 18,461 of record JAQIWG010001839.1, on the reverse strand, counting down.
ATCAGATTGATCTGAAATTTTATTAACAACAACTGTAGCCATATCTACACCAACGTGGACATTTGTAGATAAATATGAGTAACTTTGACAACGTAATGGCTGTTTTTTAAAAATACAGAAAAAAAAGTTTCAACATTAGTTGTTACGTATTGTGCTCTTACAGTCCAGTGACGACCAAGCAGGCCATAAATTCAGTCGTAACTAATGTTCAAAGTGTCCTCTTTGGTTGCATCCACATTACAGAAGACGTGCTTATGTCCGCAAGACCGGCAGATATGGCGTGTAGAGTCTATACACCTCTGCTGGAGGAGCACGTTTATCATACTGGCCTGCATGACGTTAATCACACGTCTACTCGCATGCTTGAACGTGGCTGTTGTTTGATCACAAAATCATGGATCAAGCAATCAAACAGTGGCGTGCCCGTCTTCTGTCATGCGTATGCGAACAAGGAGGGCACTATGAACATCAGCTGGGACTGAGTTTCTGGACTGCTTGTTTGTAACTTGACATTAGGAACACAATATGCAGCCACTAATGTTGAAAACTTTTTCCGTCCTTTCTTTAAAACAGCCATAATTTTGTCAAAATTACTCGCATTTCTCTAAAAATGTCCACGTCGTTGTAGATATGGCTACAGTTGTTGTGAGTAAAATTTCAGACGCATCTGATAACTTGTGACTGAGTTATCACAAGTTTAAAGTGCTATCATTTTGATCGGGACAGGGTGTACACTGTGCAATTGCCAGGTACAGTGTAGGCCTACATACACACATACAGTTTCACTATTTTCCACTTCAGTCGGCCATAGCGAGCATTATGTATGAAACTTTATTCGCCAGATTGGGCAGACAAGCAATCAAACAACATCAATTAAATAAAGGAAAAAAGAGAAAAAAGGTGAAGTGAACAGTAGACAAATGTTGCTATCAAATCCACAATAATGAAGCATGCATATTAATGTCCACATTTCACCAGATTATCATGAGATTAAAGATTCAGTTCAGACTCGAACTTAGACCAAACCTTCCGCTGTGTAACAGCCGATCCGTCTGAATACAGAACATCGTAACAGGCAGCACTAGTGTTCCATTCATTAAATCTGAACCAAGCAAAGAGCAAGCCCGCAGGTCTAGAGTTTTTAGGCTCATAGGTTACAGATTTATAAAATCGCAAGCATCGAATATTAACAGTTTGCTTTAATGGTAGATAACCTAGCTGTGTAATATTGACATTGTTCTATAATCACGTTATCAGAAGTAGAAAGCATTTTGACAAAAAATGATCGAAACGGGCAGTTTAACTTGTTAGTGTCCGATAGTTTCAAACCAACACTTTCTAGACCATACAGCAGCACAGGTGTAGCGAATGAATTAGCTAAAGATAGAACCACATTCAACTGACAAGAAGTTCCTACTTTTCCTAGTAATCCACAGTGCTGTAGCTGTGACGACGCGGCCCGGCGGGACGATAGTCTGCTTATTTGAGTCAGACTCCTCATTTCACGTGCAGCGGCCCAATAACCGAGGCCCAAGACCACATGGCATTTAATTAATTGGGCTATGACTTGTATTATGGCCTTCAGCGTAGCTTAGCACGTGGCCTTTGACCGTCGCGACGCATTCCGCAATCAGTTGGGTCGGCCCCTGGCGGTACGCTATTAGTGACCTCAGCGGCTGGGCGGGACGCCGTCCCTCGGCGTCGTATGGCAACGACAGCACTGGTGATCCATTTAGGCTTCTAAAATATCTCATTTTAGTTTCATGAAAATTGCATTTAAATTTAGCAGCCGCTACAAAGTACAAACCATGATATCTAAATTCATTACAGGAGGCTATGCGTACGCCTGATAACAGTTGACCGGCTCGTCACTGCGATTGACTCATTCACTGACTCATTCACTGACTCATTCATTGACTCATTCACTGACTCATTCACTGCGATTGACTCATTCACTGACTCATTCACTGACTCATTCACTGCGATTGACGTGTGAAGTGGCTGAGTTTAATCAAGCGTCAATCTCAGACACTTCACACGTCAATCGCAGTGAATGAGTGCTTGATGACGCTTGATTAATTGCTTAATTGATTGATTATGACAGAATGATTGGTCGATCGATTGACTGATTGATTAGGCTACTTGATTGATTGATTCATTGAGAGGATGATTGATCAAATTTGAGGCAGATAACTTAGATTGACTGCTTATGTAAGATGACCTACATGTATATACATGTAGGCCTACATGCAGGCCTCTTTAATAATTATATCCAGAACTTGAAATGTTTGAGGCAGGGCTTAATGTAAGTGTGCTTTTTTATTATTTTGTGTAGTTATAAACCCATTTTCTGCATCTATAAATCTGACATCTAGCATTGCGAGTTTCAGAAATGTGTAGTTATAAATCTCAAAATGTATATTTATAAATTCCATGATGCGTTTTTAAAAATTGTGAAATTAGTCGTTTTAAGAGTTAGGTGAAAAAGGCTGTGCGCTGGTAAGAATGACCTGAAATGAATATGCACTGTGAAAAATAGCCTCAGGAAGAAAGACCATTTATGGGGACACAGAAAAGTTGAGAAAAAAGCGAAACCTTTATTTGAAAATTCATTTCACGTCTAAAATTCCCCCGGTCGGATGAATGTTATTTTTATGTTCCTAACCGTATAATATTTTAGGAGAAAATCTAACTTGGAAAATATATGCTAAATAAGGATAGTCGAGAATCATGGTGTTACGCATTTCAGGCTTAGCAAACTCCCCCCTCCTCTCCTTATTTTAGCTCCATGTAGCCTGATGGAGAACTTTATATAAATAATTTATTGAATTAATAAATTCATAAAATTTTTAACTCATTTTTATTTAATTTTAATTTTGTCAAATTTGTATTAATTGAAACTAAAAGCCCAGAGAAAGTTATTTGACCGATAAAATTAGGTTTTTGCATAGTTACTTCTTTCCAAAACTTCTGACAATATTCCCCACTCCCCGCCCCCCTCCTCCCCCCCCTCCCGCGAGCTCTGCAAATTATACATTTCTTCTGGATGGAGACATATGTAGTTTGAAGTCTAAAAGCTGTGAAATGGGCAGTTTTTAGTCAAAATTGTATAGTTGCATGAATAAAAAAAACCTTACACTAAAGACTGATTTGAAAAGGAGAATTCGATTGTCCATAGGCTACTATACGATTGCAGCTGCCCTGTTCTGCTGTCAGATATTCCGCTGTCCGATGGACAAGTGCTGACAATTGACCTTAATACAGCATATCTCGTTGACTATCTGGACCTTTCGTCTGACACCTGCAATCATCTGCTTGCCAACAAAATAATCCAACTAAGAGACAATTGCGTCTTGAAGTCAAAGGGCGCTGTAACAGAGTGGGATGTGAACGAGTACTTCATCGCTTTGCTACGACGTCGCAGCAGATCGTTGTTAGCGAATTGTGCTTCGGTCTTGTTCAGCGTGAATCAGTGGCACGTTGGTCAGGTGCTTGAGACACAAGGTAAGCGCTGCTTAATTCTTGTCTTTTCTGATGAGCTATGTACGGAAAAAATTCTTCATATAGGCCTATGATGATAGCCCTAATTGTCTTTTGCGTTTTTGCGCATCGCAATTTTACAGTTGACTTCACCGGCGATTTTAACCGCTAGAAATGTCTTTTCAGGAGCGAAAAGGGAGTTGTGTTTTGTTGTTTGTGGCGTTTATATTTATGTAATTCTTTCCACGACTCTTATTAGAAATTTCAGGCGCTCGACCAAATTTTTGCTAAGTGAACTTACTATAGTCTAGACCTGGTCTAAATTGAGAGATCGTTCTTATTTCAGTCGTACTTGTACTTGTTTCACTAGCATTATGTCAATTTGGCTGGATCTTCACTGATTGTATTTTATAATTAGTATTATATTTGCATGAGATCATCAATATACTTCAAAACAGGCATTGTCTGCAGAATTCATACTCAGCTTCTGGGCGTACGTGATGTAGACGATTCTGAAAAGTTTGTAGTAGATGAACTGAACGATATCTTGGAGAAAATGCATACAGGAAAAACGATGAAAAAACATCAAGTAATAGTCGCACAGATGACCAATCTGTTCAGTTCTCATCTCCATATTGTCAATACAGCTGTTGGTGACAGCGTTGTCATCAATTGGCTCTGCAATAATAGATGTGCTCTGGAGCATTTGCATCGTCTCTACATTCATACGAAACTTCATACAATACTCAGAAATGTTTTCCGACTGCTGCTGAATTCATCCGCCGTTGATTTGACCATAAAACCTTGGATCGCTGAACACGAAAGGTGTTTAGAGGGATTTGCAGCATTAGGTATGCGTGCATAACATTATTAATTAGGTATGTATCACTCTTAGAAGATTAACTACAAAAAGTTTTCATTGTCTAAATTCGGCATATAAACTGTTTTGAATTTCAATATGTATGGCGTAACTATATATACAGAGTAAAAAGAAAAAATCCCCTAGCGATTTTGCGAAAACTCAGTGAAAATTCAAACTATTGATTTCATATTTTTAGGGATTGGAGCGGAGATAATTGCAACAAGACTGCCAAATTTCATGCGAAAATATTTTTTAGTTCAAAAGTTATGACTGTTTTAGAATATTAAAAAAATCAAGTTAACCAACGCTCTAAAGCTTGCTTAGCCTGGTTATTTTGCCTGTAGCTGGCCTGCATCTGCTTCAGCGTGCAGAGCATGTAAGACTAGACTACTCGAAGTGTCCTCGCCTTCAAACCTTGTCCTCAAAACATTTTCAGTCTCATTTTCCTCCTGCACAAGATTGGTCATTTTAAACGTGTTCATCTTGCTGCGTTAACGAAACCATGCTTGCAGCGCTAAGGCCGCAGTGCAGCACATGAGCATGGTCTACTAGGCGGCTAGGCCATCGATTTCTCTGGCACACGACGTCATGAATATGCATTCTAGCACGAGTAAAAGGATTAGTTTACATAAAATTCGAGACAAAAAACATATTTATGACCTTAATTTCACTGCATACATTATTTTTTTGACTTAATTACACTCGTTAAATAGATTTTTTGAACTTTTTTTGCAAACATTCGTAACTTTTCAGCTAAAATATGTTTCCAAATGAAATTTGGTGATCTTGTTGCAAAATATCTCAGCTACAATCCTTGCAAATATGAAACATAAATATTTATTTTTGACTGAGTTATCGCGATATCGCTAGGGGTTTTTTTTTTACTCACTCTGTATATATATCTTTTATTCATACACAAGGTATAGAATCAACAAGCACACAACAAACAAACAGCGAAACACATGCATACAAAGAAAATTCCCTAAATAAAAGTCTAGTTAAAATATTAGATGCACCGTTCAAATGAACTGCGGTATTATTATAACGCACATGCCAAATCATTTAGAATCAAAGAATCAGAGTTCCAATGAAGACTTGTAAAAATCATTCATTAAATGCTTGAAATTAGGTATAACTTTATTTTCAGAGAAATTTTATTTTCTGCATAGCAATGCATAATCTTTGTCCCAATTAGGTAAATAATGTAGCATGTTATTGTTCATATTATTAATGTTAACCAGAAAATTCAATCTTTGTACATCAACAATTAAACTCAAAGGCATGCACCCAATATAATGTTGACACTGTCTAATTACGCTGTTGTCAAATACATTAAATATTTTAGGAAACGCTCGTGAGTACACTCTATCAATGCTATTTAGGTTTCGTTTACTCCAACAGAGCGCTTCAGCAGCATAGGTAACGATAGGCATGCAATAAGAGTTGATGAGCGAGCACAGCACCGCTGGAGGGGAATTTAATCCAATTTTACCAAATATCCCGTTTATTACTCTGCAATATTTTTGTTTGTTATACTGCTAATTATATGTAATTTTTTTGGCAGAGAGTATAACAACTCCAAGATATTTAATGTCATTCGTCCAGTCTAGTCGCTCATTATTCATCATCAATGCACCAGTGCTTGTGGAGTGTCTCTCATCAACTCTTACACAACCCGATTTTGAAATGTTAATCTACATGCCTAATTCAACAAACTCATTGACACACAGGTCAACCATGGCTTTCATGTGAGTCAACAAGATTGATATCAAAATAAGATCGTCCACATACATCGAAGAATTGAGGCATGTTTGTTTGACATAGCATCCCAGCTTGCTGTTTTTTAATTTAATTAGAACATCGTTAACAAATGGCAAAAAGGACTGGTGACAGAATACCCTCTTGTCTCACTCCCGCTGTTAACTTTGCAAAATCTGAGAGTGCAGAACCACATCGAACAGCGTTATACACTTTTCATACCATTTAATAAGAATATGCACAAAGCATGCCGGAATATTTCAATCCAATAATTTATTAAAGAGTATGCGGTGATTAATTCTGTCGAACGCTTTTGTAAGATCTAAGCTACAGATATTGATAGTCGAGTTATTACTAGCAAAATGATTAATTATTTTCCCTAAGGAGAAAATTGCATGACCGAAACCAAATTTTGTCTTGAAGCCAAATTGTCTGCTAGACGTCCCCAAGTAGTTGCTCCCCCCTTAAAGTAGGGCTTTTTGAAAAACCATAGAGAGCACTGGGCTAGGTGTAATACAACGAAAATCTTTAAATTTATCACAACAACGTTTATTGTCACTTTTAGGTTTAGGAATAGTACTTCCCTTCCTAAAGGCATCCGGAACATATTGTAACGTAATCATTAAATTAAACAATGTTGAAATAGCACAAAAAGTTAAAGAATGAGAAAATGTCAATGTTCAGCAGTCAAGTTGTCGAAGCCTGCGGAATTATCACTGGGTAACTTGTAGATTATATTCTCAATGGTGTCAACATCAATATAATGGGCAGCATTAGAATCATCAAAATAAGTTGATAATCTACGCAATAGATCTGTCTCTAGTTCCTGTTTCTCTGACCATTGGTACTATTTTTGCAAACTAGTTCTTAAACTTATTAGCTATTTCTATTTCATTAGAGATCTCTTCTATTGTGTTAGCGATTTTAGGTTTACATCCAAATTTACTATTCCATGTTTTCAAAAAGAAGGTGTGATCTTTGTTAATGAGTGCATCATGCAAACTGTTTGACACCGATGTTAATTCGTTCTTTCTATTTTGCCGAATATGGAGTTTGTATAAATTTTTAGCTTTATTTTTGCTTTCATATATATGACTTTATTAGGTCGCTGTCACTGTCAAGCCATAATTTATCTGTATCAATGGATTCGTTTTTTAGACACGTTCCTTCCTCATCCTACCAAGCTTTACAAAAATTGCTTTCCTCTTAGAAATTATTATGTCTGCTGTTTTAACTAAAGAGGTAACAAGTTGATTATATAATCTCTCGACTCCCCTAATCATATAATCTCGGTTGCTCAACATACAATTTTTAGATGCAGAATTATTTGCATGTAAATAACTACTTATTCTACTTTTAATACTAAACTGGTGTTAGACCGCTGCGATTTTTAAACGAATTTTTTACCAAGTTTCTGTCAGCACCCCCCCCCCCCACTCCCCCCTCACGCGACTTCTGTTCGGAAGGGGAAAATGTCTTGTATATCAACCCTCCTCTGAAGCTAGCCCATCCAAATTTTTTCTTTGTCCCTTGTTGCCTCCGCCCCCAAAAAAAATCTTGGCGCCGCTGCTGCTAATATTATATCATTTCATTTTTCAACTGCAGATTCATTTTCTGATGAGATTGATCGTCAATTCGAAATTGATCAACGACAAACGGAACAAACCTCATCTCCAAGTGATTCGTTGACACCGTCGCCTACGCGAGTAAGGAAGTTTTTTGTATTTAAATTGTGCACAGTTTTTTTACTATTAAATATTTTAAAGTAGGCCTACAGAAAAAGTACTGTAATTTTTGTTGAAAATATTCGATTGAGGTGGAGCCGAGACACGTGATAGCGTGTGTCTGGGGCCGCGTACGTCCAACCTGTGCTAGCGCGAAAAATGGATGGAAAAATAGAAATGATAATGATGATAATGTGGCTTTTAAGTCTATATTTTAAAATTGTACCTTTAGCAGCAATTCAGTGCTTGCATATTAAACTATGGTACAAACTGGTAAGGTCACGTAGGATCACGTAACACAAGTACATTGTACAGTGTACATGGTAAGGTAATATATAAGGTATGGTCAAATAGCACTGCATGTGTTTTGACTTCGATTTGCCAAAAATTGACGTTTGCAAAAAAATTGACGTTTAGTGTCAAATTAAAGTATGAATTTTTCTCATAAAATATCATAGATGGTAGCCTATCTTTATGACTTATAGGTCAAACAACAATGTGAAAAAGAATTATTGTCCCTTTTAGTTGAATTGTTAGCCATTTGTTAATTTATTTTTATTAACTCTTTGTAAGTTTATTGATTTTGTGCGTTGTTTTCAGCATTTAGACCAACTTCCAAATGAACTTGTACTTTCCATTCTGGAAAAGTCTGCATTTCTTATAACCCACTTGATGTTCGATGCTCGCTCCAATACAATAGCTGCGATTTTTGTCACATTGGCTTCCGTGTGCCGCAAGTGGTTATCGGCGCTCAAAGACGAGCGGGTCAAAATGTCCTTAGCGAAGAAACTATACAGTGAGTACTAATACGCATTGTAGGCCTCCAATGGGTCATTTCAAGTCGACGGTGTTGCGATTGAGTTGGAGTTGAGTTAACGACCGACAAGTCAGATTCACATTCATATTGACATTCGCTACGGCATTATAACGTGATAGCAATCAGTCAGCCTATCTAATATTGATAGACTTACAAATCACATTTGCATTCGGAATAGCATTCGATTCCGTCAGTCCGGCATACCAAACGTGAATGTCAAAACGGACAGTCAACGTCAAAAATGTGAATATGAATGTGAATCTGACTTGTCGATCGTTAACTCAACTCTAACTTAATCGTAACACGTGCACGTGAAATGACCCATTGTATTCCAAGTATTAACACTTCTTGAGCTCTGCATCACCTAACTGCACGGTGCAGCCAAAAAAGTGAGCTTATCGTGGACGACTATGTTTTTTTTTTGTTTTTGACTATGTTTTTCACGTGTAAAATCGTCCTGAAATTCCTTTAGTAATCGTTTTCGGAAAATAAGCAGCTCACGAAGGGTTAATAAAATATATGGTAGATTCTGCATGAAACTAATCAGAAACTTGCAACTAGTGATTGATGGATTAATGCCTTTTCCTGTAAGGAAAAGTTTTGCACGCTTTTGCGACGATTGATTTCCTCATCTAAACTGTAGAGAAGTGTGAGTAGCACTTCTAAAGAAAATTTAATGTAAGCTTGCGAAATGCATGAAATTTAAGATAGACAGGACCGATGACGGGTTATTGTTTTTGATAGACCTAATCAAATATTTTTAATTTCAACTCATTGCAAACAAAACGGAATTCATGGTGTCATGAATTTCAGTACTAACACAAACAAATAATTGTATTGTAGAACTCGATAGGTTACCCAGATGTAGGCTATTAGTGATAGCGCGGGTTAGCTAATGGTGAACTCAATATAATAATCATCATCGTTTTTGACGTCCATTCTTATGCGCTACTGGCAAACCCGTAACGCCGTGTCGATGTTAACAGAGGTTAGACGTTTATGTTGGAGCTGGGTTTTTGCGGCCGGATGCCCTTCCTGTCGTCAACCAGAATAATAAATTACTCTGGACGATGATTACCAGCTAGCGACACTTGTGTGTTTAACAGCTTTGCTGATGGCCCTCTAACGCATGGTTTCATAGTTGCCGGCGCCGGGACTTGAACCCAGGTCCTCTGGACTCGAAGTCCAACGCCTTTACCACTACACGACAGCGCGTCGCTGTGGTGTAGTGTACTACATATATGATATCAACAAATATTTCCATAATTCTCTAATTGTCAATTAAATGTTTAAAGCAAGCATTTATTTATGTCATAAAATCGTTAGCCATTTCAAGATGACTTAGTAATATCTGCAGATGCTAATGAATCTTTTAGCCTCAAGTGCATTCGTCACGGGCATGTTTCAGACAAATGGGGTCCATACTGTCAAACTCCTCAGCACGTTGCAACCATCAAGGAGACCGGTTGGGTTCGAGGAGTGGACATGGACAGCGACTACTTGTACGTCGCCATGGAACGTGGCTCAACGGTCGAAATATTTAGTCTGAAGGATTATTCAAAACTACCGCCCATACAGATTAAAGGAATGCAAGATCCATGGGACCTTGCGACTTATACTTGCTTGCAGGAAAAGTGCATCTTCGTCTCGGACTGGGAGAGAAACTGTGTCTGGCGAACTTCTAGGGATCCGTACACATGCAAGGAATGGTTGCTTCTCGAAAAAAACGAATCGCCGCGGGGAATTTCCGTGTCCTCTGAAGGTGTTGTTCTCATAAGCAAAAGGAGAAACAACTCACATTTTCTGGCCATCTATGACTTTCATAAGATTGAAGTTATACATCGATGCGAGCTGACGGATGTAGATGAACCAAATCGCGCGTCTCTCCTTTCCAACGGAAACTTTGTGCTGTGCCATGGTCGGCTGTACGAGTCAAAGCATGGTGTATGCGAGATTGATCGAAATGGAACCATACTGCACGCATACGGCGGTGTCGTGGCTACCACCATCAAGCAGAAGGTAACAGGGCCTGATGGCATCGTGTCCGATAATCCAGGCGGTGTTCTGTTTGCCGATTGGGGCAACGAAAGAGTTTGCCAACTTTCAACTGACCTGATGACTGCGCGCACATTAGTCCGGAAAGAAGGCCTGCAAGGTCGACCGCGAAGGCTGGGGCTTTGCCCTGATAGAAAGCTTTTGGCCATCGGTCAAGATAGCGGACACGTTTCGATTTATCGCTTTCCTGATAATTTCCACTGGCTAAAGCGGACGCCCTCGATTAGTCGGCTTTTCGATGGTGAAACAAAATAGGAAGACTAGCATTCCTTAATGTATAGGCTAAGGGTGTATCTTGACCAGCATGACATTGTGTAGTTATCAAAACAAAAGGTGCAGTTACTATTAAATTTAACATCAAATATAGGAAATGTAGTAGTAATAGCTCCAGAAATGTGCAGAAAAATGTCGAAATGTGCAGTTATAAATGTGAAAAAGAAGAGTGCAATTATGAAAATGAGCTAAAAATGAAGAAGCACTGTTAAGAATGCTCAAAAAATGGACGTGTTCATTTTATGCAGGTTGTTGCATATTTGCATTTTTTGTTTAATTTTTGAGACGGTAATAGTATTATCAATAAGTGGATTCAACAACCTGCAATTTAATTTCTTACAAAACGTATATCTGGGATTCTTTTATTTTCAAAAATAAAAAAAACTGCAGCTTATATACTGAACGATGCTCGTATAATTATGTCGGAGGGCTGACATAAATCAACAAAATCCTCCTGTAAATCGACAAGATATGACGAAGTTAATTTTCAGCCAAAAATGTGCATTCTGCAGTTATAAAAGAGCTTTACCCCAAGGTCTGAAGATTGACCATGTGGAAATGTGCTGTTAGAATGTTAAAAACAACTGAATCCTAAGCTTGCAAAAGGAAGATAGCATAATTTTTGTCATTATGAGTTTAGTGAGAATACATGACATTTTATTGGTATCATCTGTACATGATGAAACGGTTGTACCCCTATTGTTAGCTCATTATCTCAAATTAGTTTACTATACTTGTGCTTTTTGATACCATTAACTTTTCTTCCCAAACGATAAAGAATTACATTGTGCTTAAATTCTCACTGCGTACCACAAACAGTAGCATTGTCATGCTACTACATGTGCATCACATGATATTTAATGCTCTGTGAAACAATCGTCAACGTTTAGTTGTTAAGGTTGTGGCGACTCTGTTCACGGCCACTGAGTCATTAGAATGGTGAGAGCAGACCTGATGGTGCTGGCACATTGGCGGTCATCACGCCGTCAATTAAAATATTTTGACCGGCTGACTGCCTTGGGGCCATGGCACTCGCGGTGATCATCACGTATTAAGTCTATCCTGCAATATGCACATCTTTTAAGATAATTTAGGGGTGCTGACGTCACCTCCCCCCCCCCACCCCCCGCATCCAATCGCTTCGCGCGTGCTTGTCCTGCGCGCGCTTGCGTTCAAATAAATCGCTAAATTTGATTGGTTTGAAATAATACTCTCCACCTTATTGATTGGATAAGCAAATGTAATTGAGGTCGGGTTCATCAAGATTATTCGTCAGTGTGCACAGCTGCTCCAGTGCAGCGCATACATTTCATTTGGCGGTGACGGTGATAAAATAACCGCGTGAATTGACATGTTGATTCACACGGTCACGGTCGCGTTATTGGTCATCATCCCTAGAACATCAAAATAGCATTTCCTGGAAGAATTTTGATCATGACCGTCAGTGTGCACAGCTCAACTGAAACACATACTATCATTTCGACGGTCACGGTTAAATTTTCTTTATGATGGCGTGATGACGGCCAATGTGCCAGCCCCATAAGACTAACCGGCTAAATATTCAGAAGGCAACATTCAACAGCTTTAATAGTATCATTTTGAAAGTAAAAAAGTAAGCTTACTCTTGTAACTTCTGAACGTGTACAAATATTTCACTAAAATTTGACTAGGCCAGTTCGTGCCCTACACGCAGTCCATATTATCATTTTTGACCTCTTGAAACACGTTTTGTGCGAGCAAAGTGACCTGTGCTGCTTCTTACTCTACGCGAAACACAAGACCTGGCAAACACTTGTATGGATGAGTCGACAGCTCTAGAGACATTTTTTATGACAATCGTCCATGCACAACCATATGTATTACCTTGCAAAGCTCATCGTTGCGACCGAGTGGTGTAAGTCGCGGACTTCGGACTGCGAGTGTAGCAGAGAGCCGGTTCCAACCCCGACCGCAGCAAAAGATTTCGAGTCACTTCGTGCACCCATGGCAAAGGCGCTTAATTTCGTCTGCTCTGCAAATAATCATCCATTAGGGTGGAGTGCAGTAGAAAAGTTGAAGTTGAAGTAGTCACGCCATACTGTGAAAAACACAACCCATAAGATGAAAATAGTTTCAGTGGTTTAACATAACGAGTTAAAAAATTTAACTTCAAACAGCAAGCATCTTGTTTAATATAAAACAACCAAAAGAAGTTACAGTTTATCAGATTTGTTTAACAGTGCAGTGCAAGCTTAGTGAATACATGCAACGTCCGAGTGAAAGAAAGATCATGGAGGTCACAAGAGGTCGCTCGCGAAACGATGGCATAAAGTGAGGTGACAAGGTTATAGTGAGAGCTTGGGATATTTGTTGTCCAAAAATGTATCTAGGGATATTTTTGGCTGAGATACCCAGAATCTGCATCTCGATGACGAATCCAACGATGTACGGCGCTTGAGGCCAAGTGTTTGATATCGTACTCAGATTTGGTTCCGAATGTTTAAAAAACACGTGAAAAATGAGGTTTACTCAATAACTTTAGTTTAAAGTGGGATTTGCAAATGTTAGTGGAAGAAAATCAAGTACAAAATTATTAAATTATTAAGTGCCGCCATCGAATACGAGCAAACACAAACATTGACATATTAATCGATTGCTTACCAATTCTTTAATATACGGTAAAATTAAAAATGCATAGCAGAGCGCAGCTCATCATGCATTACCGACAACGCTGAACCATCCATTTATTATGTACACAAAACCTAACCAAATCTGGCCCCCCCCTGCACGCAGGTGTACTTTTTTACACCTCCCCCCTTAAATTCGTGCACTTTGTCCCCCTCCTCCATCCCATCAATCATGGATATGGCGGCGAGCGCTCACTCTCGGTGCTCTATAGGTCCAGGCCTATCCAGTGCCGGATTTACACCAAAAAAACCCGGGGCACAAATTCTGCGGAGGCCCCCATTGAAAAGGAGTAAGTTTTAGCACAATATTTTAACCATATTGTGCTTCATTCGGACTTTGACAAATTGTGTCAAATTGTATAGCGACGCAACAGCGCTGCAGCAGCAACTTCACCGAATAATTATGTTGGCTACAAAATCATTCAGTAGTTTGGTGAAGCGTTGTGGCTGAGTTGTCTAAGTTGCGGACTTCGGATGGCGAGTGTGGCAGAGAGTTGGTTCGAACCCCGGTCACGGCAAAACATTTTGAGTCACTTCGTGCACCTTTGGCAAAGATGCTTAATTTCGTCAGCCTTGCAAATAATCATCCAATAGGGTGGAGTGCAGTAGAAAAGTTGAAGTTGAAATAAATTTGCTACTACAGCGCTGTTTTGTAGCTGCATTGTAGCTGCAGGCTACGTTACGCTTCAAATGCAATACTGTAAAAAATTTAATGTGATCATTTGCAGAGGCCCCCTTGTTTGCGGAGGCACAGGGGACTTACCCCGTGCGCTCCACTGTAAATCCAGCACTGAGCATATCACTGAGTCCCCCCCCTCCTCAAAGCGAACACAACATATGCCGAGAGCCACCCTCATACGCCAGCACACACTTTGGCCGTCTCCTCTTCCCCCCCCTGCTTAGATAGAAAATGGACAAGCCCTTGTACACCTCTGCAAACTTGTATAACAAATCGACATAAAATAAGTTTGATGTTGATTTATAAAACAAGTTGCTGCTATAGAGCCTATCACCTCAATCAATTTACAACAATCTGCTGTCAGTAATAACAGCATCGACTTGTCGTCTTGCATCATCAGTCACCAGATGTAATCAAAAGAGTACAGTAGTACTGTGATCAAAAATGACTAATTACAAGTTCACATGCAACCAAATCATGGGGTAACCACTGACGTAACCATTGACGTAACCATTGACGTAACATGGACGTAACTATTGACGTAACCATTGACATGAATGCATTGAAATGGACTTAAACTCCATTCGTATTTCCTTCAATAACAAGCACCAGTAGCGATATTCTGGAATAGAAATACAGAAATATCCCAAATCATATGCTGTAACAGTAAGGAGGCCTACATGCATAACCGTGATATGGCTCCCTTAGTAATAATAGTCTTAGTATATAGTAATCTTCTCATCTGGTTCTAGCAATTATACACTCATTATCAAACTCAGTCGAACGGTGCTCACGAGCAAATATCAAGCAAGCAATTAATTTCTGAAACTTCTTGCTTAAATCGTCGACAAAACACAGGAATATTTGCATCAATTCTTGAACACGACATTGGAACTAAAGATTGAAATAAATAAATGTTGGAATAAATTCAACTTGTAATTGAACATCACTAGGCCTACGTCATACATCATCTTGCATTATGATATAAGACTTGCAGTTGTTTGATCCCTCACAATTCTCCTCTTGAATAGATTTAGCCAGAAAAAGGAGATCGACACAAACCATTTCAGTGATCGATAAAGCAGATTCTACATTGAATGCCTGTCAGCAGATTCTACATTAAATACCTGTCATTCAAAGTACTTAATCTGATTATAAATAAATTGTTTGTCACTGTCATTCAAAGTACTTGAATAAGACATTGAATCAAATAATCTGATTATAAATAAATTGTTTGTTGAGATACCTATTGACTAAAATAATCCCTTCACAATCAAAGAATGACAAATAAGACCAAGAATTTTTAGTAGTCAAGTGTGACCAGCGCCGAATATTTCTGTCCTGCATCGCTAGAAACTCAATGCAAATAATTAATCAGCAACGCATCTGGTCACCCAGAGTTCAATTCAAAATAATCCCTCTGCTTCAACTAACAATTCCTTGCTTCTGAACCTACTAAATATACCAATACCCTAATCACCGTCTAATCAATCGCTTTCATCAATGCCCTGATCCATCCCATGACTACATATCAAGATCAATAAATCTGTCTTGCACAATTAATTTAAACCACAGCCCTATCGTTTAAAATAATTAAAATTAGTTTAACGTAACTCTAATCTATCAAACCATACCTTAACCTAGGCTAACTCTAAGGGTCGGTTTTTTTAACACAGATTTAATGGCGGTTCAGGATTTAACCCACCATTTTGCATAGGCCAAATCCTGAACCACAGTTTAATCAGTGTTGAAAAAATCGGCCCCAATATTCCATCCATTAACTAATTCTAACAAACTACTGCCAATGCCCAACCTGAATCCAAACAATAACTAAATAACAGTGACTGCTCTCACTGGTGAACAAGATTTTTGTATCTCTGAATCTGTTAAACGGTTCCAACTTATTTTGACGCACTGATTCCGAATCGGTGCTTGGTTTTGTTCTACTACGTCAGGAAAAAAAATAATTCACAAATCTAATTTTCACATTGTCATACCTTTTTAACAATATACAGTTATAATACATAGTCATGTGCCGATCTGCGAAGAAGTAGTATTTTTGTATCTCAAAAACGGTATGTGATAAAGCAAAACGGATTTGACCTCTGAAATAAGTGCACCCAAGTTAATCTAGAAACCTATTTAATCCGGGATACAGACAAAAGTAGCAATTTATCGACCAGTGTATTTACAAATGCAACAATCAAATACATTTTCCATCCAAATCCCTTCAGCCCAACTTTGCCTTTCCCCCGCCTCCCTTCCCCTCCTCAAACGGATCAAGATCCCCCATTTTGACATACTCCGCAACGAGCCTCGGCAGTGGCAGCTCTCCCACGAGCGGCAGTATGCTGCAGTTGTCCGCCACGGCCACCAGCCTCGCTCTCACCGCCTGCCTCGACAAATCCAGCAGCGTCCTCGGCGTGCGTGCCTGCCACTTCATCCACTCGGCATCCGCTCTAACAGCCGCACAGCACTCCTTCCGCTTTGCCGCCGACTCGCTTGTTCCAGCTGGTGTCGCCGACGCACTCTGCCCATCCTCGGTGTCCCTCGCAACGCGGCGCAGCAGCGCATCGGCTGCGCCGGGGTCCACCGACAGCCCGGCGACGACGCGCCAACGGCACCAGCGCGACATGAGGGGCAGCTCCTCGAGGTCAGACAAGCCGACAAAGTCCTCGAAGAAGAGTGTCTCCGAGTCGATGCAGAGGCTCTCGATGGACGCGCCGGCCTTGAGAAGGAGCTTGACGACCGCCGCGTGCTTCTGCACTGCGGCCATCTCGTCCAGGACGTCGTGGGACACCTGCACGCCCCGGCGTACCACGCAATAACTACTAAAACTAACTAACCTCCTTTTTATCGTGTTATTAACTAACTCTCGGCTGTAATTTTTCAAATACTGACCGATTAAAAAAATACTTTCACCGCTAGGAAGAGGACTAAGTTTACAACAAACTGCATATACAGATTACCAAAGCATAGCAATGTTTCCGCAATTCACTGAGAAGTTTAAAGCATCAAAATCATCGACTACCTGACGTAAAAATCAAAATTCAATTAAGTTCTCACAAGTTGAATACATATCAGATATTAAAAATCTCTAAAAAAATCATATCCTTAAAATTCACTTTTTGAACTATTTCCTATTCACCTCCATTTCGTCGTCGGCGTCGCTGTTGTCGTCGTCCGAGTCGTCAAAGGAGTCCTCGTGGACGGAGGACGCGGACAGCTCTGCCTCGCAGGACGACGAGTCGTCGTCGTCGTCGCGCGCCGAGGGCAGACGCAGGCCGTGCTCCAGCAGTACGAGCAGCGTCTGCAGCATCTGTGGCACACAGCAAGCACCAACTCAGTTCATCCTACAAAGGCAACCCGTGCTCCAGCAGCAAGAGCAGCGTCTGCAGCAGTCACACGCGTCAGAATACACTAACAGCAGTGCTGTAGTTGCCATGCGTCGCCGCGGAGCGGGGTCTCGCTGGGCCGCTCAAGGTTCAAACAGCGTGTGGGATGAACCAAACGTCCGGTTAAGATGCACGTGGACGCTCATGAGACTCCCAATATAGACGCCGCGGAACGCCGTTCCGGCGGTCAAAGGCTAATTCAATCGCTAGAAGTTGAATTTTTCTCTTAATAGAACATAGCAGAGTGCTTTTCAGAAAAATATTTCTATATGATATTGGCATAATGATTACAATTATCATGCTGACTTATGCTAACCTGATAGCTATGCTAAAGAATATAATACAATTATAATAAAAATTATATGCCATGTTTTTCTGGGCTGGTGCCGCGGTTAAAGGGCCGCTGCATGTAAAATTACGGCCGCACGGACTCAAAAAAACGAGTGTCCCGCCGGGCCGCTCAAGGACAGCTACAGCACTGACTAACAGTCGCACGCATGTGCAGCACCCTGCCCATGCGTGAGACGGCCCTAATAGTAACTTCCAATTTATACAGTCACACGCATCAGACCGTATGGTACTAATTCGATCGTACTAATTCGATCGTACTAATTCGATCGCACTAAATCGATCGTACTAATTCGATCGTACTAAATCGATCGTACTAAATCGATCGTACTAATTCGATCGTACTAAATCGATCGTACTAATTCGATCGTACTAAATCGATCGTACTAAATCGATCGTACTAA
>JAQIWG010001838.1:0-22615 GCA_034695025.1 Chamaedrilus cognettii | reverse complement strand
CCGTAAAACTGATCAGCGCCCCTTGACAGCGCGTCCGCCATTTTGGGTCGTCTTAGTGCATATTTTTAGCATGTTTTTCCCAATTTTATGCTTGTGCTGAATAGAATACTGTCATTAAGCTATCTCGTCTTTTATTTCTTTGTATACATCTTTATTTCTATACAAAGAGGGTAGCACTATAACAATGTAATGCATAAGGTCAAACTACAAATATAAATCCAAACTTAAAAATTATATATAAATGCAATCTTGCAGGCGCTTCAACGGAGATTTGAGAACAATGACGAGTAAATTCAGGCCTTCTGCCACAGAACGATGTTGAAGCCGTTTATCGTTTGCAGCCTAGCGTTGAGGAAGAGCGTTGCGGAAGTGAACACAAATAGCTTTCCTTACTTCAGTCACCCTGTGTGACTCGCCCGAGGAGTTCTGGGCGGGCTGCAAGCCAATTCTTTGTTCAGTCCCTGCAGGCCGGGGGTGAACAGGCCGTTTGGGTTGAAAATCAATGATTTTAATATTTAATTAATTTCTTTCTTGTTGTTCATCAAGTGAGTGAGTGAAGTGGCGATAAAAGTTTTAAAACGAAATGCGCTTGAAATAATGTTGCATTACTTGTGTATAATGTCTGTGCTGTTTGAAATGCATTATCTTTCATTTTTAGGCTGCTTTATCAGAAAGCCGAAAGTCGGGTGAAAAATTTGATAATGAATATCCAAGTTCACCGCAGTTGATTGATTGAAAAATAAATCGCTGACTTTTACTCATTGATTTCTTTTATTTACTTAGAGATCTATATTCGCACAGGAGGCCTAATTATTATAAAAATAGCGAAAGAGATTGTCGGAATAAGCGCCACACGCTGCGAGTTATATCTCCAAAAGACGCGGGATTAGGGGCGAAAATTTACCGGGCATAAGTCCCCGAACGACTAGGATTTTCTTAGCCGGAGGGTGGGGATTTGCCTAGCCGGAAGTTGGGGATTTGCTTAGCCGGAAGTTGGGGGATAATTCGTCCGAGGTTATTGGAAAGGTTGTCGGAAGTCGGCGAATTATAAGTCTTAGGAAGTTCGAAACGGCTTGATGGTCCGTCAGTGGCGTTGCGAGGGGGCGGGGGGGGGGGGGCGAGGGGTGTCAGCGCCCGGGGGGTAGCTCTGGGGGACGCTAAGAGGAACGCAAAGACGGATTGGTCACACACATAACCAAGTCAGGTGGGAAAAAGGTCGGCATTTAAACCCGCGGGTTTAAAACATTGATCTGACCCTTATACTCCTGATTCTGAATTAGGTATGTTGCTGGATGTTGTTGTTGTTGGTTGTTGTTGTTGTTGTTGTTTATAGACGCAGTTCATAACATAGACGGTAGGGGAAAAGAGGCAAGACTGGATAGGCTGCATGACTCAATCACCCCCTTAAAATCAAAACCGTTAACGGTATCAAGTCACTTTTTTGACTTTCCAATGCCGGAAACGGCATAGCTTTCGTTGCGCGTGATTCTGATTTGCATCATCAACAGATACGCAATTTATGCGAATTTTACTGTCTTAGGGGTGCTGAAGTAAATTTTTCACTGTCCTGTATGAACCCGATAACTCGGCAATCCTTGATCAGAGAGCCCAGAAGTAGATACAATATTTGTGCAGAATTTAGGCAGCAAACGTTTTCCGCTGTACGATTGAAAACATTGCAGGAGACTTTGCAGCTGCCCAGACCTAAGTCGCCCGCACGGTTGTGCGAGACTGGTGGACATAGGAAGGAACAAGAAGGTCCATGACTGCCCCCCCCACCCTTCTCCCCATTAGATAGCTGCGTTACCGAGGGGGTTTCACTTAAGAGAAAATCCCCTGCAAGCCGGGGAACAAAGAATTGACTTGTAGCCCAGAGCTACCCGAGCAAGTCGCAGAAGGCTACTAGAGAAGGGGGAGCCAGTCTGCTTGGTACAGCCGAAGCTTCTAGGCACAGAACCGGACTGTAATAGTCTTCGATACTCACACACGGTCCTTAAACTCTCGAGAAGAGAGAGTATCACTTTTAAACTTGGCCCCGGGAGCCAAATACTCTCGCTAGACCACAGCGACCCGCGTCCGACTTTATATTCGCGAGGTGTTAAACCGAGAGCGAAATATCCGGCGGGTTTAACGAAGCGGAATAAGCTGCTCCGGCATGCGAAATGAGCGGTGACTCTGTGAGCCAGAGCAATTTGTCCACGAGCGAGCCTATGTTGTGGAGTGTAGAGTGTGTTCGGTGCATTTCTTGCGATATGCGTTTGCACGTACCTGTGATTCTAAGTCAGCGCATTTATGTTGTATGTTACAATGTATTGGCGGTGCGTGGATATACTGGGAGAAACATCTTTGCATTTATTTGAATGCAGCCAGAAAGGATGGCCTAGAGCTAGCAGACTGATGTACGTTTTTGTTTTGCTTTTATAGTTTAGGGACCGTGTGTAGCACTAAGACTATTATACAGTCCGGTTCTGTGCAAGGGAGTCCGCACAGAACCGCTCCCCCTTCTTTAGTCGCCTTTTACAACTCGCCCGGGGCGGTGGGCTGCAAGCCAATTCTTCGTTCACCGGCCCGCAAGGGGTTAATATACGGGAGTACCATTGGGTTATGATGAAGGAACTAGGAGTAGTCCAAGTAGAAGATATTTGTGACATTTTGGTTCTGAGATTTTGAGATTACTACATTCGATCGAAAAATCGTTGGCGCACCAAATTATTGAAATTAACTGACGCTTTAGGAGTTCCGCTGTTTTCTACGTGTGCTTGCTTGCTGCGAAATTGTTCAAACTCCAAATGTGCTACTTTACATTATGTGAGCTTAGTGAAACTATGCTAATATTACTTAATCCCACGACATAATTTGTTGTGAGAAATAGTTGTATGTCGTTATAAACCAAGGCCATTTGCTATACCTGAGATTTATATAACCATTGAACGACGCACCCGACGTATAACTCACCCGTAAATCATGCAATAAACTGAATTATCGTTTCCAGCAAATAATTATTACTGTTTCTGCAAATAATTATTGCTTCGGGCTAATACTTTCGACTCGGAGAGAAAGTACTGCCGCTAGCGCAGGGGGTTCTCAACCTGTGTTCCGCGGAACACTGATGTTCCGCCAACCAGCAGAATAAAGATAAAAATTTTGGCTCACAAATTTGTTTAGCAACTGGTTCATAATTAGGGCCTATTCTTAAGCATACAAGTTGCAATACTAGATGGCAGTCTTAGTGACCCCTGAGTCATCGTGTAGTCAGTGTGACACAGTCACTGTTTTCGTGACTATAGGCCACAGGGACGTGATTTGGGGGAAGGGGGTTTAAACATTGTGACTAAATGGAAAAGAAATTGAAAAAGTTTTTACTTTTACAGCTCAAATAGGCCATCTAATTTTTTAGGGGAAATGTGTTCAGACTCGTCCTCATCAAACTCACTAACGTACACCCATGACGCGTATCATGACTTGGTGTTCCCCAACCTTCGTTGCAAAAATTAGTGTTCCTCACAACAGAAAGGTTGAGAACCCCTGCGCTAGAG
Organism: Chamaedrilus cognettii; assembly: GCA_034695025.1. Lineage (NCBI taxonomy): Eukaryota > Metazoa > Annelida > Clitellata > Enchytraeida > Enchytraeidae > Chamaedrilus > Chamaedrilus cognettii. The sequence continues at coordinate 19,079 of JAQIWG010001838.1, read as the reverse complement.
CGGTCTCATCGATTTGATTACTCGTCGGATTACTATCGCAAGGAGGCGACACTAAACTTGGTTAGGAACGCAATCCGACAGGGGATGAACATCTATGTTTAGTGCGCAAGCGCCCGCCAAGCGGAAGTTGCTATTGATGGGAAATTCATTGCTGTGTTCGTCATTCACTCGGCGTTTTATGGACAACTGGGAGTGAATAATAATTTTGGGAAGATTTAAAACCGGGCTGAATCTTTTCTTAATTATAATTTTCGGAAGATTTAAAACCGGGCTGTATATTTTCATTGCGCGTTGCAATCATGTTTGTAAAAAACTGCATTCGAGAAGTCTTGTTCATGATACAGACTGTAATGTGATTTCAGATTCGAGCATACCATGGATTTACATTTTTAGTTCTCGCTCTTGCTCTTTGGATAAAAATCCTTTTCACAAGTTAATCAAGCCAAATCTCTACACTTTGACTTTCTTCATTCAATGTCGCTGTCTCAAAAAATCAAAATCCCCTTGTGTCCGACTTCAATAGAATTTCGAATTTTAGCCCAATATCTCTTCTTCGCAGCCAACGCCATCTGCTAGAAGTCAATGCCCAAAAACGAAACAATCGCAACGTCATTTTCAACTCGATATGTGCGCCTACAGAATTATGCAATTTGTCTCGTGACGTCATTGCTAGCCCCGTCAATAATTTTCACAACGTCATCGCGTCAATATCATCGTGACGTCATAGCGTCAATATCTTCGTGACGTCGTTATCTTCACAAGACAACAACATCCGACGCCTTGCTTAAAGTGACCGCAACACAATATTTTTAAAATTGAATTATACGTTCTAACGCCACGCTCAAAATACGTTCAAATCCACAACGTGACGTCATCATTATCGCTACGATGACATCACTGCCACGTCCGCTGCGCCTCCACGGCCGCGCCCACTCTGAGCTCGAGGTCACCCAGGGAGGGCTGAACCCCAGCGGCTGCTGCGCCCTCCCCTCCCTCTCCTCACACCTCCCCCCGGCGCCCCCTTACCCCCGCTCAGCCGCCCCCCCGAGGGGCCAAAGTCTCGGGGAGGACCATCAGGAGAAGGGACGCCTTTTAACGTTCTATCGCTCCTCGGCGGTGAACTATCTCTCAGGGGGCAGCCACGTGCATAAGCTTCTCCCCCTCAGCGGCTCTAACATTGTCTTCCCCTGCGCCAGTTCATCCGTGTCCCTCAGCCTCATCCAGTACAATCAGGACTCCTCCGTCGAATGCATCCCCCTCATCGCCGCGGGAAATAACTCCGGGGCGGGAGGCGGGGCTTGTGAGCTGGCGGGATGTGGCCTGGTGCAAGGGGGCGGAGTCAAGTACAGGCGGAAGTTATTTCAGAGGCGGCCGGCGACCACGGAGCAGGCGAGCGCGGAGACGTCCATCAGCCACAAGGAGGAGGAGTTTCCGGGGTACGGTGTAGTTTTTTTACGCCCGAATTTATTCAGGGTGCACAAATAATGGTTACATGTATCTCATATACGGACACATTTAAGCATAGCCTACATGATTATACACTAGTGGCCAATTCATTGAAAACTTCCGCTTTTTACTGCTTTTAGCCCTATGGTGTTAGGCCTATCTATTATTACAATTTCAAATCCAAACAAATTTTAGATTCCTAGACATATCGAATCAACATTCGGTTGCATTTAAATTTAAAATTATTCTTAAACAATAAATAATACTGCATTTCTCAATAATTAATTGATTCCTTAACAGGTTAAAAATGCGTCTATTTTTATTTTCACTTTTTTTTGTGACTATTGTGGTTACTATGCAACAACGAGCTCAGTTACCCACATTGGACTCAAGCGATGCTCTTTCATCGTCATTCGCTTGACTTATTGTGGTGTACAGTATATGATTTATAGCAAATATTATTTTTAGTATTTTAGATTTAAACAGTGGTTTGTCGGTAGGCCTGCCAGTGTCTTGTGAACTGTAAAGCAAAAAGTACTGAACAAACAAGCCATTTTATACTTTGAATCCTTTCTTCTTCGCACAATCGTGTCTACAGGTGTTCATCATTATTTTTTCGATAGTCGATGCGAGATGAACAATGATTGGCCGCCAGGCAGCAGCACCGTACAATTATTGAACATGGAATAGTTGACAGGTGGTTATAGATCAGTTTTGTCAGCCAAGCAGAACGATCGATTGAAACTTGTCCAGCCGTACGACGATGCCGTACATGTACAGTCCTTCGCGATGTAATTAACTGCCAGTTCCAGGATTGATGGTCAATGATTAAAAAAACTCTATTCCCACATGCACGAGTTCAATAATTTAAGATGTATACAATATATTTGTTTAAATAGGCACCAGGAATAATTATAGAAAAGATTCACGTTTCAATCGTAATCTCGTACGCGCAACTTTGAAAGCAGCCTAAAAAATAAATAGTTTCAATCAATCAACATGGTGCCGAGGTCTGATTCGGGTTCCAAAACAACACCTGACAGCAACAGCCGCGTTGCACAAAACAACACACGAGAGGAACAGTAATGGAAGCTTTGAACGATACAAAGACACGAGAACGAGTTTGCAAGTGTAGAGCAATTGTACAGTTGTAACAACCAACCGTACCCTAAGGGGGAAACCTTGTGTGATAACGGATTGACTGTGCTCAAAAGGTTCTGTACAGATGGATCAGATTCCCCGTGAATGAGACTTGCGTCGATGCGAAGTTTTCCACCCGAGGGTTGCAGAACGGGCTCTGTAGATCCATACCGCGTGCAAGATATTGGTTGATTAGTGTAATCAACTAATACTTTTCGTCTTGCTTTCCTTCCGAAAGTTCCCATTTCCGAAATGCCTTAGTAATTGACAAAGAATGGAATGGACGAGCAGCCAGTTATATCAGAAGGCATTACGCTACATGCCTGGATAGACTCCATGCCGAGCATGTTAGAAGCTGACCGCATGGGCAAATTTTATTTAGAGTAGGCTAACAGCGGCGCAATGAATATCTTTCGAACGGCTCATTATGGCTGCCAAGGCAGCCATTCTCAAACTAATTAATAAAATCGCCTTCAAGCTGGCTACGCGAGCAGGTACGCGCGTTGGAGACCCACTTGCTGATTTGTTGTTGTCAAGCTGCTCTGACAAGCGCTGTAAACAGAGAAATTAAGCAAGGCCTACGCGCCGTACCAAGAGCGCGTCTTATATGCCCTCATGCCATCGCGCGCAGTTTCTATAATTAGGTTGAGATTAACGTCCGTTTCGGCGTCCGGGGCTTGCTTAGAGACGCCAATGAGTCCTCTCATATTAGTTTGGCGTAATGATAAAATAATTTAAAAGCTTTCACTATCGAAAGACCGCTTCGGTAGACCATGCGTGCACATCCCTTCCGTCTTATACCAGAACTATACGCCGCAGTAACTAGAGATCAACACATGTAAAATAAATCGCATACAATGTAAATAAATTCTAGTTTAACCACTGCAGGCCCGGGAACAAAGAATTGGCGTACAGCTCGGAGTTACCAGGGCTATTCGTAAAAGGCGACTAAAGAAGGGGAAGCGGTTCCTCGTTTGGTAAAGCCTAGGCCTAGGCATTGAACCCGACCGTAATTATAGTCTTCGTTACGAGGCCTATGAGATCCACACGGCCCTTGAACGCTCAAGTTGAGAGAGAGTGAGTTCGAAGTACTCCGCTATAACGCACTCATTGAAGATAATGATTGAAACCGCACGTTTAGCTGATTAGTTGGTTGTGTTAGTGCCGTGTTGGTGAATGGAATGAATTTATAGCATTCGTTGTCGATTAGCTTGTTTCTTTAGGCATACATGTATGTAGGCGTACACGTATGTAGGCGTACACGTATGTAGGCGTACACGTATGTAGGCGTACACGTATGTAGGCGTACACGTATGTAGGCGTACACGTATGTAGCAATGTTTTTCGTATACGTAGCGCTGCTTGCTAACAATGCTAACAGTCTTGTAACTTTTTTGCAATATTTATAAAATTATCTTTAATGCCATCTTCTTGCCCCCCAGGCGCCAGGACGGGTCGCAGACCCGCGATTCCACTCCCCGCCTATCGCGCGACCTCACCCCCATCCGGGTCACGGCCGTCGACCCCCACTACGCCTCCCACCCCTCTTCCTCCTCCGGCGCCCCCCGCCTCAAGATTAACGTCAGCGGGCAACTGTTCGAGACCCGTCTGTGGGTGCTGGACCGTCACCCCGAGACTCTGCTGGGGGACAGGCGCAAGCGGTCTCAGTTCTTCGACAGGGGGAGGGACGAGTTGTTTTTCGATCGGCACAGGCCGAGCTTTGAGGCGATTTTTGTGTACTATCAGTGTGGGGGGAGGTTGAGGAGGCCGCACCATGTACCGGACGATGTGTTTCTCGATGAGTTGGTGTTCTATCAGCTCGAGAGTGAGGCGGTGGAGGAGTACAAGCGGTCACAGGTACGATTTTCTGTGGTTAGCATAGCATAACAGCTAGCACTATTTGTGCCATCTAATCTGTTAACGTCCGTGTTTTCACACGGGTTGAAACGCTTGCGTCCTGATGAGGTCTGCTAGAGAGGCGTTTTTACGGCCGTAGCCCCTTCTTGACGTCAACGAAATAAATAATTAGGCCTATTTGGCACAGGGTTAGCAGCTAGCGACACTAGTTCGGCTTGACACGCACGTATTTCTAAGACAAGATTCTTGCTTTTAAAAACCATCACCTGGCTTGGAGGTTGCTGCTTTGACTTTAATCTTCACTCTTGCGCAGGGCTACACGGCCCAGACGGTCCCCCTCCCGTCCAACTCAGCCCTCAAGCGCCTCTGGATCCTCTTCGAGTTCCCCGAGACCTCGAGGGCAGCCTTCGCCGTGGCCATCCTGTCCGTCCTCATGACCCTGGTCTCCATAGTGTTGTTCTGTGTGGAGACGCTGCCCGTCTACGCAGAGTCGCACTGTGTGTCGGGCGAGATGCCGAACTTCCTCGACCCTTTCTTCGTCATCGAGACGATCTGCACGGCCTGGTTCACGCTCGAGGCCATAGCGAGGTCAGGACCGTAGCGTGGGGGGGGGCAGGGGGGCAGTGTCCCCCTGCTGGGGTCTCTGCCCTCTCTGGTTCACACTCAAGGCCATAGACAGGTGTGCAGCGTGGCTCGTTCAACGGCTGTGAATCCTAAAGGCGTTTGGTGAGCACCATCCATTCATCGTACAAACCACCGTTCGTGTGTCACACGCCCGTTGTGTCATACGAATGGCGTATGCGATGTCGTGAAGAACTGATGAAATGCAGGCTTAGCAGCGTTAGTGTACTTTAATTTAGAAAATCCAAAAGCCGTAGCGGGATTAAATAATTCAAATCAATCACAATTTAATAATGCAATAATAACACAATTTAATAGCACCACGCGGTGTGATGAATTTATTTCCAGCCTTGCTTTCGATTTTTTCTAAGTTCGTTATTTCTTTATATATTTTTAACATTCTTTATCTATTCTAAGCATCTTCTTTCTAGTATTGTCGATTCCAAATATTACACAGTGATACGATTACATGTTCATGTAACTTTTTAAACACTTGCACATCTAACCAGTAAAGTCTCAACAGTCATTTAATTTGTAAAAAAGACTGCCCATTAAATTTTCCATTTACGAAAGAAATTTTAATAAAAAAAAGATTTTTTGGGCATTTTAGATTCTAATCTAGCATACACATGTGTTCAATTTAAGTCAAATTTAATTTAATACCTTGTTGGTTTTGCTGCATAATAGTGACGAAAAAAGATGAAAAAGGCTTGAAATGAAATGGAATGGCGCTAATGAAGAAATGCTTTGCTAAGCAAAGTCGCAAAGTCAAAATGTCGCTAAGTCGTAAAATGTATTTAAACTAAAATATCCGACTAGGCGTTAATTAAAATACGTAAATCTGTCTTAAAGTTGAAAATCTGTTATCTCCAATGTTCCGTACGCTAAAGTCCATAAAATATATGCGTAGTTTCTTGTTCAATTTGATGCTAGCGTCACTTCCCTGTCAGATTCGTGGCGTGCCCGGACAAGCTTGCTTTCTGGCGCGACTTTAAGAACATCGTCGACGTGCTGGCTATCATGCCGTACTACATCACGCTCTTCAACGTGCTAGCATCCATGAGCTGCGAGGGAGCCAAGTCGAGCGCGTCGCTCGCCTTCCTCAGAGTCATACGTCTCGTGCGCATATTCAAACTCACCAAGCACTCCATAGGGTTGCAGGTTGGGCTTGGTTTAGCTGATTCTTTCATTTTTTGTCAGAATCCGTGAGCTCTGGGCCTTGTTTAACAGCGAATGTGGTCCTATGCGCTGCTATATATTGAAGTTTGAACCTAATTTTGCACACCCCTGCTGCATTCGAAACGGTATGGACGTCACGACAGTCCTGCTAATGTTACAATATATTATATGTGACGATGCAGTTACGGCAAGCGTCATGACAATACAACAGCGACGAAGTTCGCTATTGTAATTATGAGCATGTGATAAATACGTAACTATTAATAGTATTTTAAATGTAAATGCTAATTACGGCATGCATTACAATGATAGAAGGTGTTGATTATAACAGGTTTTAATACTGACGTTCCAAGCGAGCCTCGAGGGTCTCGGCCTCTTCCTTGTCGCTCTCTGTGTCTGTCTGCTTCTCTTCTCCTCCACCATCTACTACGCAGAGCTCGGCGTCCCAGGGTCCCAGATACACAGGTCAGAGGTCATAGGCATAACTTCATATAATTATACACAAGTCAGCGGTCGTAGGCGTATTGCTCCTGTATACACAGGTCAGAGTTCATAGGTGTACCTTTCTATATTCAAGAAGCGGCTATATTGCAGTTCAGACCGACGTTAATGATCATACGCTCTTTGCACACTATAGTAGCCGTATGATTATATTGCTCATGCAATTGCCTTGTATCATCATAGATGGTCGCGTGTATGCTCTAACGGTTTATTTAACTTCTGTATCTTAGATATCTTAGTTAAAATGCATTTGCGGCTTTGAGACTTGGAGACTTTGCTACTCTGCGACTTTGCGACCTCTAGTTGGATATTTTAGTTGTCATACATTAGCAAGATGCGCTATTTTGAAGCCTTTCATTATTTTTCTTTACTATTCTGTAAGAAAACCAATAAGGTATTAAATATTGTTTGGCGCGTAGTATCCCGGACGCCTTCTGGTGGGCCATCATCACCATGACAACGGTGGGGTACGGGGACAAGGTCCCCGTGGGGTTCTGGGGCAAGCTGGTGGGGGCTGCGTGCGCCATCACGGGGGTACTAACCCTTGCCATACCCGTCCCCATCATAACGGGACACTTCAACAGATTCTACGCACACAAAACGGGGCGCGGGCGGCATATCTAACTTGGGATATGCGGTGATGCCACGTCTAGGGATTAAGTCACTAGATTTTGGGATATTTAAGTAAGAATTTTGAACGCGATCCTCAGATATCTTGGGATTTTTTTTTATTGAATAGTGCATTTTTAAAAGGAATTTTTGGATGTTTGTGATAAAAATGCAATCTAGGGATATTTTGACAGAGATACCCAGAGTCTGGGGATATTGCATTTTGGTCCAATGGTACAATTGACAGTAGGCTATTGTTCGTGCTATCGCTAAAGCGATGATCACTAATGCAGTGATAACAATAAGTGTATTATTTGTATTCTTGTGTGTGTGCATTTATCTATTTATTTATTTTTTGTGCCGCATAATTGTCTAATCTTCTGGTGAGATTAAAGATTCCTATATAATGCCATTGTTGGCTTAGTGCCAGTGGTAAACTTGTAGGCCAACAAGTTTTCTGCCGAAACGCTGAAGTATGTTACTTCTTCTGAAAAATCTTACGAGGGGTGGGGTAGTATGTGGTCCGGGAGGGCACTAACGTCTCTTCTTGATTCATGATCGTTTATTGTTCCTAAACAAGAGAGACAAAGTCAAAAGCCATAACGTTTAAAAAATGTCATTCTAGGGCGGCGTTCGCTTTCAAAATCTTTGAAACGGAACGCATTCTCTGACCGGCACAGCTTGACTGGTTAGTGCTATCGATGCAGGTATAACGTTCGTGGATTGTTTTCGAGCTGAATTGTCACGTTTCATTTTAATCGCACCTAATTCTGCATCGTTGTTGTAGCATTGAAATTAGCCGATGTTCTATCGCAGGGATTAATTTGTCACAGCGTGAATCCTATGCAATCACTAAGTATACAGAAGATCGTATAGACGGACGAATGCAAAATAATTGTATTATGTATAGGTAGCTTCCGACTAGCCCTGCCCCAGCCATTGACGTTTCGGATAGCGAAACGAACGCTAATCCTATTTTCACTGAAGTACACGTCAAATTCTCAAAATTATTTCCCGTCAGATTACCTTCATCCGTGAAGCGTTCAGATTGTAGCTTTTGGAAGCCGCTGAATTTCTAGTGGTTTAGAGCTCGCGGGAGGAGGGGGAGGGGGAGATTTGTCAGGGTGTTGATCGGGAGTTCGTCCAAATCTAGCAGTGGGGACCTGATCTACAAAATAGGGGAAGGGGGAGGCCAAAATCTAGAGAGCTGCTTGATCTACAAAATTGAAGGGAGGGGGAGAATTGGCTAGCTTTTAACTGCGGGGGCTTGAACTTCAAACAGGAGGGGATAAGAGGGGGGGGATTTGTCTCCCCCCGTTACCACCTAGGACGGCACTGACTCTGTGCGCTCGAGCTGTGACGCGCTTTGTGGAGCGAGGCTGACACAAACGAAGCAGACAGCGCGTATTCGACTCGGCTTTTTTCCATCGTTCAATCCTTCTTTTGTCTTTTTGTTTGCGTCGTCACGCTGACACTGGAAAGAAGGATGTCACTGGGAATTATTGGGAGGAGTGCGCAGCCATGTCTGAATGGCTGGAAAGTGGAGGGGGGGGGGGGGGGTGGATAAATTTGACCCTAAACGAAACTCGCGACTGGGGTGAAGGCGGACAGGGAGGGGGGATTCTCCAACTTTGACTATCATTACATTTTCTAAACGCCATGGCTTACATAAGCTTACTTGAAACACAGGCCCGATATCTAAATGCTGCATAGTCAGTAACAAACAGCATGGGTCATTACTGTAAGCTTTAATCTGAAGAATTTTTCAAGCGAGCTTCGGTAGCGTACAATGTACCTTAGGCATAATTATGCATGTGACGAGTAACGACATGTTTTATTGCTACCTGCATCAGGTCGAGTTATTATTGTTATTTCGTGGTTGTGTATCAATGTGCAGGCAATTAATGACTATTGTTTTTTTCTGCACGATATTGTTCGTAGTATCGATTTTTTGTTTTTCACATATCGCGCTGCTGCTGTGAATTAAAAGAGATTGTTTTGAACGATACTCCATGTAGCCGTATACAGGACGGTTGATGCAATGCAATGGCAGAATGGCTCTGCGTAGGAATCGGAGCTGTTCGCGACGTTTCGCTTCAAAGATCTTCGATCGATTTTATGCTTTTCGGTCAGAACGCGCTGAGTTAAAACTAGACCTACTCCTGTTCCGGCAAAACAAATCTTGAAATTTAGAATGCCGTGGGCGACACTGAAGATTTTCGATATGTAGCCTATGAGAGAACGTCATGGTATATGACTGTTTACAAAAGCAGTTCGACGCGTGAATTGCTTGGGCTTTGGCCTAGACGGTAAAAACATTGACGAAATAAAAATATTTTTCAGTATTTATATCATTCGTACATGTAAAAGACTATGATTTTTTGTGGATTTTATTGTGAAATTAAATATCAAAGGCAACATCACCAAAGCCTTGAATAATGATGATTGATTCAGTCAATATCACGCAGATAGCACAGTACCACGCGACATTATTTTCTTCAATCAATTGTAGCCTATATGCTGCAGTCTACACTAACCCGTGCAGTGAGTTATAACAAGAGCTGACGATTAGTAGCGTAGCATGGCCACTGAGAAAAAACGCTGGCATGAATCACGAAACGTTCAAACTAACTCAAACATAACTAAAACTTCAAATCTTGCAATAACCAAAATCTGTTTTAAAAAAAATCAAAAATCTGTATAAATCCCGCTCGTAAGACAAATTTGTCAGAGCTTTGATATTCTACCGCTCATCAACATGATGATGACCATACAGTGTTGGCCCAGGCTTACTTTAGATGCAGGTTATAGCGTATCTACATTGTACAGTGTCTAGTGTGTAGTGTGTCTTGGCCGACGCGACATAAAATGACAAGAAACTGCAGCGCAGGTAGTATCGCATTGAGATTATGACGAGCCTACATTGTAACATTGCCACTTGAGATTAGCTCGTTTGCAGGGTCGCCTGTAGCATGCGTGACTGCGATACTCACTTCACGACCAATCCGTTTAGAATGATGCATTGAGGCGACGCTGGTGTACGTGACGGCTGTGTGACAATGTTAGCTTGTCTGATTGCAAAATCCTCGTGAATTTACTTAGCGGTTGAATCGACCGTATAACACAATTTTAGCGGCAGCCAATGGAATAACAAACCTTTAAACATCCCCTGTTTTGAACAATTATTTCTAGGCAGGCAAATAAGCAAATTATTTTTATTCATTGCGTAAATGTAATAAATATTATAATTATATATTTTCAAATGCCAATAACTTTTGATCAAGGTGCTAAATTATAGAATTGCTAAGTGGTGAATTTTTTTTTGCATGGTAATCATTGATTCTGAGAAAAATGGCCAGTTATGGAATATCTCACGTGCTATTGTTGTAGTCGTGGTTTGTAAGTTAGCCTATAGTTGAAAACAACAACAGCAAACTGCCATTTCCATTTTAGAATAATGTTTAAATTAGAGAGGTTCTAATCGCTTCAATGACATAAAATAGTAACTGGGCCTCTATTGTCTTAACTTTAATTGAAATCATGCTGCAAGCGGTAGGGCCTACTGCTATGGGCGCATCCGCATAAAAATCTAAACACGATAGAAAGTACACCTCATTATGCGAAGCCTTATGGTGAAATTACACCTTTCGGTCAAAATGAAGGAAGTCTTGTCGTTAAGGATCATGACGTCATGTCGGCTGGACGAGTTCTATAGTAATCTATACGGCTTCAGTCCTTAACGACAAGACTTCCTTCGTTTTGAAGGCTTCCTTCGTTTTGACCGAAAGGTGTAATTTTACCATTAGCATGATCAAGTACGTCAATATATTGATTTCAAAATTCGTGAGCCGTTCTTTCACTGGCGCGTGACTTCCCAGCGCCCATGCCACGCGGCCTACGGCACCACGGATCCAGACTCTCTCCCCCACCCCCCCCGCCCAGCCAATCAACTAAGTCCTGTCAAAAACGTCTCGGTTAAATGAATCAGACGAATAGCACTTCGCCAAATTGTCGCGACAACTTCGATACGGGTAGTTTATGCTAGTTTGTCGAACGAAAGAGGTTTCGCGTGTTATTCCCGTTAACTAGATATGCTATAATACTATTACATAAGAATGCGGGACGTCCATATGTAGTAGAGACATTGAAAAAAGCATAGAATCCGCACCGAAAGTAGTCGGCAGGGCATAATTACTTGAATGCGCGACTAAATTTACGCACAGTGTGCACATGTAGATGAAGATGCGCTGCGATAACCGGTGAATTGAGGACTGCACATTAGTGTGGAAGAGGTGCAGTGTGCTGTTGTAAAAAAAATCTGTTCCGCTACACAGAATAAGCAGAAGAATATAGATAGTCAGAGCAACAACCGATAACGCAACCAACGATTGTCAGCGACGCAACCAGTAACACAATGTTGTAAGCGGCGCAGCCAGCAACGATTATCAGCGACGCAACCAACAGGCCCATTCGGTGCCGGATTTAAACTAAAAAGGGCCCGACGCGTAAATTCTGCGGAGGGCCCCATTTTCACTTTCAAAATCAACTTACGAATGGGGGGGGGGGGATTCTGCGGAATCTCCCATTTTCACTTTCGAAATCAACTTAGGAACGGGGGGCGGGGGGGTGCTGACGGAGATTTTCCGCCAGATATATTCCAATGCCTACCGCTGCTTCAGCGCTGTTTGCAGCCGCATTCTAGATGCAAACTACGTTATGCTTCAAGTGTAGCAATGCTGTACAATTTTTTTGGCGGAGGCCCCCTTCTTTGCGGAGGCCCGGGGCACGTGCCCCGTGCGCCCCATACGTAAATCCGGCATTGGGCCTAATTATTGACATAGGCAGTCATACAACAAGCATCACAAATAAAAATTGTCTGCGAATTGTGGGGTCTTAAATCCTGAGAGGAGGCTGTGTTTTTTAACGAATTCACAAATTGATGCGGGGTCTACGCTATAATCTTCGATGGAGGGAATAATTTGTAAATTCATAAAACCGCCTTTTTATCGTCAATTTAGTTAATGTCCGTGTTTTCACACGGCTTTAGACGACTTTCGCCCTGATGAGGACTGCTGAAGCTGAATTTTTACGGTTCGTATGCCGTTCCTGACGCCAACCAAATAAATACTTATCCGGCACGGGTTTAGCAGCCAGCGACATGTGTGTGTTTAACAGTCTTGCTGAAGGGCTCGTAATGCGGTGATCTCGTGGTTGTTGGCGCCGAGACTTAGTGCAGTGTGTTCACGATCACGTCCGCCCATGAGGGGCTCAGGTGTGTTCGTTCTCTCTCTCGATAACTCGCTCAGCGGACCTCGTTACTGCTAGCGCCGCTGACTCGAGCCTTTGCTGCGCTCAAATTAGCTGTCAATCTCCTGCCACGCTAACCGAGTTTGACCGCTCCTCCTCCCCCCCCCCCTCCCCAAACACAACCCCACATGCAAACTTTCGGACACACGTAGCTTAGCGAGGGGGAGGGGGTTGAGGAGGCAATCACCCCGGGCGCCGTATTTTAGGGGGTGCCGAATGGAGGCCAGAAATAAATGAGACAAGTTAAAATTTAAAATTTACAAATGGAGAGTTTGTTAATTAAACCGCCTATCTTCCTCCACCCCGCTCGGGGGGGGGGGGGGCAAAACATCTGAAAACTGAGCTCTCGTTAGAGAACCTCTCACTACGCCACTGTCACACGCGCTATATTTTGGGGGATACATTTTCCCCGCATTCTCATTCTCAAAATCGTAAAATTGCCGGGGTGAGCTAGGTAGTTACAGACTACAGTAGCCCCCTAGCTACCAATACCACACGCTGAACAGCAGTCCAGCGTTCGGTCCAAGTGGATCTAGTCCCCGCGGAGTTTCCAGTAGGCTTACTTGCTTTTCTTCCACGAGACGACATTTTAAAAACTTCGACTATTTTTCCATTTCGTGCGCGCTGTCACAAATCAATGAAACATCATGATTTTGGCCCATTTTTATCGCTTGTGTGATCGGCATGGAAGATTGATTATTATAATGGTAAACTTTGTGATAATCGCGATGCTTAATACCTCATTGGTTTTGCTGCGTTATAGTGAAGAAAAGGATGAAAAACGCTTCAAAATAGCGCCATCTTGCTAATGCCGTTTAACTAAGATATCCGACTAGGGGTTAAATCTTTTACACTTCAAACACCGTATTTCATAAACCTTGTATTCCTTAACTTTATCAGCAACTCGCTGGAACTGCTTTCTACAGTAGAGATGATCCAGGGACGTAAAGTCTCAAAGTTTCAATGTCTCAAAGCCGCAGAAGCGCAAGGCAGCAAAAAGCATCTTAACTAAAATATCCGACTAGGGGTTAAAGTAATGCATTAAGTAGGCCTCATAGCGTGAAGGCTATATCTTTTTCCGAGCGCAGCAATGCCCCAATTTGGCCAAGTTTTTTGAAATCTCCAAACACTCACGCAAAGCTGATCGTAATATATTTCAAGACGAAGGAACCCTAACTAAGAGTGGCAGCGGCGCGAATATAAATTATTTGCATTCGCAACCTGTGACGTATGACGAATGGGTGGAATATTCCTCATCGTCATTCATGCCGATGCACGGACATCCGGTCTGCGGCATACTGATGGCAAAGGACGAATCCAGGGGGGGGGATTGGGGGATGCACCTTCACCCCCCCCACGGGCATTCATTTTTTTGCCGTAACAAATTTTTTGATTAAACAGTGGCAGATGCAACAATGAGCGGCATAAAAATGTTTTAGGTGTGAAATTTTCTGATGTACAGCTTAAGAACAAAAGTGAAATGTAAAAGAAGTCTGGTAGATACATGGATATGATTTGATAGGTGGTCGTGTCTGACAAAAGTTCCGTCAGCACCCCACCCCCACCCTTCCCGCTCGTGAGTTTGTTTGGGAAGGAAAATAGAGTATGCATGTACAAAGCTACACACATTCACCCCCCCCCCCCCCCCCTACCAATGATTCCTGGATGCGTCCTTACTGATGGCGGAAAAAATACTTTGTTTGCGTAAGATGAATGCGTGCCGCCTCGCTGAATCAAGGGGGGAGGAATGGTGATTGCGAGGAGGAGGGGGGGAGGAGGGGTGGGGGGAATTGAATGACTTCCGCTCTGTCACCTATCAATAATTACGTCGCATAGATTGGGGGGTGCAAAAATTGGATGTTCCCCAAGAAATCAGTTGGAGTTGGCAGACTTGCGAAGCACGTTTGGCGAATGGAAGATAGTTGATTGAAGCCTCTGTGTGCGCGCGCTTCAAACTTAGTGAGATTGGCGGCAAATGTAAGACGCAAGACAATTATGCCAAATCCATTTTTGCCAAATTTTGAACCTACATAATTATGAACCTAGCCGCCGTATTGGTTATCCGCCGCATTCCGTCGTAGTCCGCCGCCGTACTAGTTATCGGCGCGCCTGTACGCGCATTATGGTCTAGTGTTTGGTCAAATCGCACTCTTTTTTTCAATATCGGCTCATATGAACTTCGCTATAGGCTTAAATCCGACAAAAAAAGAAATGCATCCATGGCACTTGCAGATACATACATGCATTCGGAAACTCAATGACGAGAAATTATATTCAGATTGAAAATGATCACTTCTAATAAGATACATGTACAATGTACACGCAGAACTGTATCTAGTAATAGTCCGACACAAACACTCATCGAAGTCATTTAAAATACATAAGGTGTAATGATTGTTAAAGTACAGCGTAGACTAAGGGCTGGTTTTTCCAACACGGATTAAATGGTGGTTCAGGATTTAGCCTATGCAAAATGGTGGGTTAAATCCTGAACCACCTTTAAATCCGTGTTGGAAAAACCAGCCCTAAGTTTCTCAGTACAGATTCAGTCGAAGCAAAACCGTTCGATTTTTCTCCCACAAAAAATTAAGTTAATACTATAATACAATATTGTCATACGCTCGACAACAATGTTTCTCCAGCATAAACTAAGCTCGCTGGCAGAGCTGAAAGCGTCACGTAGATAAGGTTTGCAAGGCGATACCCGCTGCTCGCGTACACGTCCAGAAATAATCTCTTTGAAAGATTCAATCTCTCACTGCAGCGCCAACTAGCGATCCGTCTTTCGCGCTCCGCTGCTGTCGCTTTATATCCGCCACCCTCGAGCAACTTCCAATGCCCCACCACTGCCCCTCCTCTCCCCCCCCCCTTGCATCTACCCTCTCTCTCACACCTCTCCGCCTATGCGTGTTTGTTGGCACCGCGTGTCGTTAAGTTCTCTTTTGCGCCAATTGTAACTGCGCAGTATTTTGACAGCAAGTGTAAGTACATTGTAGTCCACAGTATTGCATATATCGCGTTTCGCAAGAAATCTTTATCGTCCTCATCTGTTGGATTGATTATCGATACAGGTCTAGTGCCCATGGCGAAGGGAGGTCCCCGATGTCGTCCCTGGACGCCGAAACGGAATCTAAACTCATAATTATCGTTATGTTGAATTGAGCATTGACTTTATGTTCATTTAATCCTATTTGTGCCTGATGCTCGACCGAATGAACAACACTGTATTGTCTTGAATTGTATTGTAGATGCATTGTATTGTATTGAATTGTACTATATATTCATTGTATTGTATTGAATTGTATTCTATATGCATTGTATTGTAATCTATATGCATTGTATATGGGCACTAGATCTATGTATTGAATTGTATTCTATATGCATTTTATTGTATTGAATTGTATTGTGAATGCATTGTATTGTATTGAATTGTATTCTATATGCATTGGCCTACGATTATTTGCGTCAGAAGTTGTTTCAATTCCTGGGGAGATTTCTCGACAAAACCAGAGAGGTTTAAGTGGACACACGCCTAATGAACAATTAGTGCCTTATGCCACATGCCGTAGTGAGTCAAATTGTTTTTAGGAGATGTACCTTATTCGTTTGAGGGTCTAGAGAGAGTACAGAAATTCACGAGGGACTGGATAAATCACCGATCACGTACACTACACCCACCTCCCCTCGCTAACATGCCAGCGCTAATGGCTTACTGCCATGTGCAATAGTCACTTGTCCGTCAGCTCTCCTATATTTGATTCACCGCCGCTCGGCTAGCGTAGCGGTCTTCTGATGTGCAGCGCACTGCTAATACATAAAGCCGACACGTAGCCTGTATACGTAATCATATGCACACCGTGTCCCGATGAAAACTGGAACGCTCGAAACGTTGTCATGAATCATCAAATTCGAAACGTTGTCAAACTCGGTCACGAATCATCGAGTTGGCCTGAAATTGTATATTGAGCAACTATACGGGGCCATATTAACACCAGCTAATTTGTGGACATTACGTGACTTGTTTTGTCAAAAGAATGCGCGTTAAAACACGGTAGGCTGCCGATAAAATTAATTTTTCATATTAATTGCTACGTATTGTTTCGACCGAATCGTCACAACGTTCCGAGTGTTCAAATTCCATCGGGACACGGTGTAGTTTAGGCCTCTATACCGCTGTTACCGCTAGAATCCCTTGCTCCCCCTAGGCTATAACCTCGGTGATTGATTTAAAGCGGAAACAACGAGAATACGATGTGAAGACAAGTTAACTTGGAAGGGCAGTGGAGACATTCGGGCGAAGGTCTTTAATATTCGTCACGTCCGCACGGACGTGACGTGTGGCCGAACGGTCATCAAAATATCTCGAGTGACTTGAGTTAACTCGCAGGGAGTCTTGAAGACCAGGTCGTTGCGTGTAGTGTACGCTATAATGCAGACATAGGCCAACTTTTGACCGGTCTGTGCGACATTATACCGTCATTCATATGCTAAGGCTAGATCTATACTTTTTAATGTACCGTTGTTCGAAATCGTCGGTGATTTTTGCATCTCTAAAGTTTTTTTTTGTTGTACGTTTGTCCGATATCGTCTCTATATGGCCTAATTTCTCTGCCTGAAAAGCGGTTTTTCTAAAGCTTAGCTTTAGAAAGCTTAGAAAGCTTTAGAAAGCTAAGAAAAGCTTGCTAAAGCTTTTCTAAAGCATTTTTAACATTGTCGATCTCCTCAACATTATTGATAAGCCTAGAATCAAGCATTTTAAATAATGAAAAAACTTCTCTAAAGAACTTACATCGTTAAATAAATTCAGGAATTTAAATAATCGAAATGAATCCTTAAAGTAATGTTTTAACATACGACATCTCTTCCGCGGTATCTTCGACAACAACCGCGATCCACGCCTACATATCGATCGGGAACAACCTTGACATTTCATTCGACCCGACGCGACCTCAGTTTGACCTAATTCGTTCACTGCTTGACACGCCTGTCACGCTTAGTTCAGTATGAAGTTCGGCCCTTCCATTCATAATCAAGTCCATTGTGCGCGTGCCCTCGCAGCCATCCATCCATCCCGAGACGCAAGCGATAGCGCCGCGCGCCTCGAGAACTGTGTCGCTATATCGTGAGTGAACGCTGTCATACAGTCATCTACTCGCATTGCGTATTCCATGCAAGTCGTGTTTGACACGGGGCTCAGTGTTCTAATCAGTATGTTGGCGTCGAGATACAATTTGTTCTAAAAGAGCGAAGAAATATTCTTGTAAACATTTCGCATTCTGAAAAGGAGGATAAACTTAATTATAAAACACTGAGCTATAGGCTGTTACTGATAAGCAATACATGCACGCATCTTCATACCCCAAAATAACCCGTGTCAATATTCCAATGTAGAGCAGCTAGTATCAAGAACAACAACAGAAGACTCCAAACCAAACTGGTCGACTATGAAGTTTACGAAACGCAAATCCAAAAATGCGAAAAACTGTTTTGGCAACTGAAGTTGGCTGCTTGTCATGCAGCGAGACAGCCATCTCGAATTGTATACTTGGCACTTACGCTGCATCGGCGGTACACTACATACTGCAGTCAGTGAAAAAATTAAAAATTACAACATTTAAATCAATCGCCTGTAAGCCAGAAAGCCTGACCTTCTAAGCTTACACGTAGGCCTATGTAGTAGGGCTACTACATGTAGCTGTATGCAAATAGAACTTGATACTAAAGACTTCGGTCTACTGTTGAGTAAATCTAATGAATCTTTTTGAATGGGCGACATCGTGTGTGTGTCCGACTACGTCGCGTCCTTATAGTATCACTATCAATAAAATTCACCTCCACCTGAGCCATTACAATTTGACTTATGCATACATTTATTTTCTTCAGTATAGCAGTTCCTCGCACGGAGCTTCCTTATTAGAGAGTCGCTGACTGCATGCAGGGTCTCCGTATACATGTAGATGTGACGTTCGTGCGGCATGAGAAATAGGTTACATTCAGGCGAACGAATGCAGAAATCATTTTTCACTCGTCGTCGAGGAAAGTGCATTATTTTCTGCAGGGCCCACGGCGCGAGATCAAACGAGGAGGCGGTCGGGGGGAGGGGAGGAGGGTGTGGGAGGGAAGTGTGGGTCCAAGGGACTGGTGGTCTCTGTCGAGCACACGCTCTGTGAGTGAAAAATAATGTATGTGAGACAGAGGGGTGAATTGACAAACGATGTAAGAGAAGAGATTGACATTTAGTGTACAATGTTAGTCATCGCGTCATGAACGGCAGAATGGATGATATGGAAATAGATTGACCGATAGGAAAAAGTTAACGATTGGCCAATGCTGATTGAAGTTGTCCGATACTGGTTGAAGTTGTCCGATACTGATTGAAGTTGTCCGATACTGGTTGAAGTTGTCCGATACTGATTGAA
>JAQIWG010001837.1:0-22616 GCA_034695025.1 Chamaedrilus cognettii | reverse complement strand
GTGGCATAGAACATAGAATTATGAACTTTCTCAATCCATGGTTATCTGACACAGAAATGTAGGCAGTGGCTGTTTAATAATAGGTATAATTATTGTGTACTTTAATGCAATAATAAAAATGCTTATATAATAAATGAGCTTGTGCTTAAGATTGATGCATGTCATGTTCATTGACTTGCCTGCTTTAGTCGCCTCCATTTGGCTCGTCGATTCTGAAACCATGCTTTCACCTACAACACACATTCTCCGCGTTAATTATTTATACTTCGTGGCTTACAACTGTGAACTTTTCTCATTGTAAATACATTCCAGCTAGCATTATTGTTACTGTTCGCACGATGTCTACTCTCTGCTGCTTAAACTAATTGTGTGCTTTCAAAGCGACTAAAACCTAAAATTATAATGGAAAAAATACAATCAAATGGTTTTAGAAAAGACATATTTGTGAAGCTTCTAGCATTTCACCATCACTGATCACCATTCAGAAGGGCTAAGTTTAGCTGAGGTAAAACACGCATAGCGCTACGCTTGCGGTTACGCATGCTCCATCTAAAACTGGCGTAGTGCAACTGCTGAACCTTTAAAAATCGCTTAGAACTACGCACCCAATAGTCAATTTTCACGCATAATGCCGCGACTGCCCGTGTCAAATTAAGCGTATAATTACCATGTACAATGTAGCTATGATTTTTGGCGTTCAAAAACTAAATCTTGAATAAATTAGCCTGAATGGGCTTTACCCTCAAATCCAGAATGGACTCGCCTGTCGCTCAGTCAGCATGAGGGTCTTGGCGACCTTGCGCCGCTGGAGGGGTGACAGGTATTTCTGTCGCTCAAAGCGCTGCTCCAGCTCGTTGGTTTGTTCGTTGTTGAAGCGCACCTGCCCCCCCTTGCGCTTGTGCAGTGTGGAGCGCTGGTGGTAGACTCCAGGGAGTAGCGAGGGGGCTCCTGCGGCCCCGGGGTCTGGGCGGAAAATAGTATTATGCATGTATCCTACGAGGATGTTAGTACGACCGTTGCTGCGACGGACGCCGAAAATTAAGACCTTGGCGTTTCGGGACGACAAAACGCATGGGCCTTGGCATCTGGAAGCCAGAAAAACTGAACGAAAGCCTTTCTTGTCGCTTAATATTATTTTAAACATACAACTTTTCTCTTCGAGTTGTCGAACGGGTATAGAAAATTTAACATTACGGGCTTTTCAAATGAAGTTGTCGAATCGCGAGTCACGCTTATTAGCCGAGCGCGCATGGATCTCAAGGCAAACGGTTGCCTTGCGAACCGCGTCACTCGGCTTTTTCTCGTTGCATGCGTTGTCACTCAGGTGCCTCGCTTAGCCTATGTACTTAAAGATTTGTAACGGGAATATATCGTTTAGCGGCCAGCGATAGGCTCAGTATTGATCAGCACTATCATGCGGCCTGATGATCGCCGATAAGCAGACTATTGTTATGATGGTGTAATATCAATTGCTATTATTTAGATATTTATAATTGCAAACTTTTTAGTCCATGCGTACAGTGTTGGCAGTCTGTGTGAGTGTTAACAAATTTCAAAGTTTGTTTGGCTTAAGCGTTAGGCTATGGCACCGGTAAGCTAATTATAATTACGACGTGATAATTAGGCACGGATAGTAATTTGCGTTTTTTCGATTCGCTGTGCCCGAAGCTCGACACGCTGTGATCGACTGCCAATGAAGATCTCAGCCTAGCGAACGATGACTTCTCCAAAATCAGGTCGCGCGGTATTCTTTGGAGGCGCTGCTTGCTGGTATATAATTAGGTAGTATACTACGCTGACTCATGCTGACAAGCTGTGTGGTCTAGTGGTATCATCACTGGACTGCCGCGCTAGAGGTCCGGGGTTCGATCCCCGCTCTAGCTATACAGAGAATTTAATTTCTCGGCTTGTATACGCTTTCCAACCAGAGTGGGACTGTAAATGGGACTGGTATCGTTGTTACCACAAATCGGCTGCCAGCGGCAAGCGGTGGGTGGAAATCCCTTAGGCATCCCTAGGCATCCCTAGGCATCCTTCTTAGGCATCGCTCTCGAACAAATACGCTGACTTGATTAACATACAAGACGCGGCGTGCCATCTGCGTTATGAACGCGACTATAAACCACCAGAACAACAACGCTATCAACTCGACCCGACACACTTCATAAGGCGGCGCACGTCTCGTCTTCGCAAAAACGTTCTATCGCTTCCTCTAGCCTTAAGCTATTAAATAGGCACATCACTATGATCGTCCTAATCACAATGTAGGTCCAGCGATTGCTTCACTAGGCGACCGGTTGAATTTAATGCTTAGGCCTATTATTGTAGGCTCAGCCTTAAACTTTAAACACTTATATCGGTATTCACCATTGCGAGTTAACCTCGAGTTGGCTCAATCGGCGGATTGAGTGACGGCACGCTAGGCATAGAAGATTGACAACGGTCACTTTCAACTCGCCGATTGACCAACTCGAGGTTAACTCGCAATGGTGAATACCGATATTAGAGAATTAAGGCCTAAAGTAATTTGTGTGATGTAACCTGCTTACACGTACACTGTATGCGGTTATTCGACATTTGCGACGTATCAAAAATAAGCGTAGTACTTTCACGCAAACGTTGGAAAAAGCGTCCTCTGCTTGGATCGTAGGTGCAAAAGTTCTCCTCCTCTTCGTTTGTTTGCTCTTAGCAAGCTATGCTTTGCATCTTTGATCACGCAGCAGGCTAATGGCTCTGTTAATCGATTTAGGCAATAATAAACACATTGCAGCACCAATCACACGGATCGTTCACAACGAAGATTTGCTTTAAAGTGCAAGTTTTTTTTAACAACAACGATACGGTAATGATGATTGGGGCAGGGCCTACATGTATTATAGGCTCTATAGACTATAAATCTTGAAACCTTGATACCCTAGAATCACCTGGATGAGAGTCGATCGTTGTGAGTGCATTGTATGGCATCACTTCTTAGCAAAGTAGGCGTAGGCGCGGAGTGTTTAGGCTACTTTTGACGGTGACAACGGCACTTGTGGTCGAAGCTATGATTAAATTATTGTAGCGCTCCTCAACCACAGCTTAATACTAGCGGTCAAATTTAAAGGAGTTAAATTAAATCAAAATTAAATTTGTATAATTCGGAAAAATAAGGGAATTGTGCCGATCTCCTCTCATACAATTTTAATTTAAAATCACCTCCCATGGTGAGTCCCTACATACGTGTTTTTTCGATCAACCCCCCCCCCCCAAAAAAAAAAAATAACAATTTGCCCAAAACTCCTGAAGAAGATCAAATACAGGTGTCGATTCATTTCGATGTCACTGATCCTAACACTGATCCAGATCGAGAAGGCTACACGCATATGATCATTTCCATCTCATTGATTTTAACTCGGATTCAGATCAAAAAGGCTATTCGCGTCGGATCATTTGAAGCCCATTGATCCGAAACTCTGATCCAGATCGAGTACAATCGTCGGATCATTTCGAGCTCATTGATCCAAACTCGACGTTATCGTCGATGGAATCAAAGATCCTCTTGCTACCAGATCGGCCAGTGTGATGGCGGTTTCCCAGCAGGCTGACACGTGACCTATCACGTGATGTCATTCGAGATTCCAACACACCTTCTCCATTTTCCGCGCCATCATAGGCAGACATTCTCTCCACGGCGCCTGGGTATCCAGCGTTCTGCTTCTCAAAGTTTCCCATATCGTAGCTTTCTTCGATCGGGTCGACTCTTTTCTTGAAGCTGCCGAAGTCGCTGCTCGAGCCAATGGAATCCATGACCCGTTTGCCAAAACCTCCGAAATCGCTGTCAGAGTCGATGGTATCCATGACACGTTTTCGTTGATTACTCAACCCTTGCTTTCCATTTAAACGTAGGTTTGCCTGTGTTGGTTTGCGGAAAAATGTGAATTCGCCATTGCCCTGCAAGTAGTTTACTCGCTTCTTTCCGAATCCACCGAATTCACTGCCCTTGTCGATCGAGTCAACGACCCGCTTGCGAAATCTCCCAAAGTCACCGCTTTCGTTAATTGAGTCAACAACTCTCTTTCCAAATCCCCCGAAGTCGCTACTTTTATCGATCGAATCCATGACTCTCTTCCCAAAGCCCCCGAAATCGCTGCTTCCTCCAATCGAATCCATAACTCTTTTTCCGAATCGTCCAAAATCACTGTTTTGCCCAATCGAATCCATGACTCTCTTCTTAAACGCCCCAAAATCGCTGCTATCGTCAATGGAATCGACGACTCTTTTCCCAAATCCTCCAAAGTCGCTACTTTTGTCAATCGAGTCCATGACTCTTTTCCCGAACCCTCCGAAGTCGCTTTCTCGATCAATCGAATCCACGACTCTTTTCCCGAACCCTCCAAAGTCTCCGTCTGAATCGATGGTGTCCAAAACTCTCTTGTCGGCAAAATAACGGTCAGGGTCGCCTTCCAAATGGAAACCATTTTTACTCAGATGAGAAGCGGAGATGGTGGCGTGGTTAAGCTGTAGGGGCGCTTGATGGGAGGGAAGGGTGAGCGCGTGTATCGCTGCCCCCTCTGGCTTGGCCTTGTTCGTAAACGCTGCGACGTTGCCGGTGCGAAGCTTCCCGATGTCCGCTGCTGGAACAGTCTTGTCGATCTGAAACCATGCGTAACTGGCTGATTAATTTCACCAAGTCACGACTGTATGGCATTGCGTAAATCAGTCATGGACGCCCAATGGGGAGCGGTCTGGTACAATGGATCTACGCGTGTGTGCCGCTACCATGTGACTTGTCTTAAGCACCGGGTTCGAAGCCATGTTTAGCGCTCCCCCATGTCGGGAATAATCCCTTTTTTTAATTTTTAACGGACGTGAAAAAGACTAGCAGTTTAATGCGTTGTGATTCTATCCCTCCTATCGATCGCTAGCAGGCCTAATGTTGTCCACGAAAGCGTTTGAAGACTCATCTCTCGCCCCCGCCCCCTCCTCCTCCCTTTCCCTGAATAAATACAAGATTCTCACACCCTCTGAGTGTATATGCTTACTGCATGTCTAGACCTACAGGTACATTATATATACCAGGCCTACAGACAGTGAAACCTGATTTTCGCTTAACAACGCATGGGCATTTTTTGGCGAATTTCGTGATCCGAGAGAATCATCTGAATTTAGTCAGATCCATGACGTGAGTGTTCCAATGCTTCGTACAATGGATGTAAAAGAATACATTGTAGCAATTTAAATAAAACATTACAACTTAGCGGAGGAATATCATTATGGTGAAATTACACCTTTCGATCAAAACGAAGGAAGTCTTGTCGTTAAAGATCATGACGTCATGTCGGCTGGACGAGTTCTATAGTAATCTATACGACTTTAGTGCTTAACGACAAAACTTCCTTCGTTTTGACCGAAAGGTGTGCACGCCACGACAAAACGACCGCAAGCAGTCGGCGTCTCTACGGCCTTTTAGTACTGTCCTTAACGACAAGAATTCCTTCGTTTGGACCGAAAGGTGTAATTTCACCATTAGGCAAGGCATCGAATGTCATTCTGAAAGAATATGTTTAGGATTGGCCAACATGCGGAAGCCTAGGCTACTCTTCAGTTGAATCTGATTCTAGAAGCGCCACAGTCAAATTCACGCGCATCCATAGTTTGCAATATTCAAAAGGGCGCTAATGTGATCCATAAGTGGAGAAGTGATAAGCGCCAATGTACACACTACGTGTAATCCTTTAAGCGAATGACTTAGTACGCAATATGCTGATCGCTATCGTTTGTTAACCGGACATCGGGCGACAATGGTCAGTACGATTCATGAATTGGCGTATATCTTAATAATAATCTCGTAAAATGTGGGCCCCAGCAATGTTTTCCAAATCTGTGGAGCAGGCTGCCAGAGAAACGGGCGGCGAAAATATAATTGGAAGCGAGTCTTGGTTAACAACTGTAACATGAAATCGAAACATGTCCTTTCTACGTAAGGTGTAATGTTTGCGAAGTAGCCTTTCCTACACGGGGTAGGCTGCAGTTCGTGTCGTTTTGACATCTGATGCATGCAACATTTTGCAAGCTGAATCGAAATGCGAACTCATACTCAATCACTCAACAGTCCCGGGGGAACAATATGCGAGTTGTTGCCTGGGCAAAGAACACGGATCGGTGTCGGGTTCAAGAGGTCATGCAACGGGCCATAGTACACAAATTCCACAGTAAGCGCTGGAAGCCGGATTATGGATTCGCAATGGGGAAAGTGTTCAAAGCGCGAAATTTTCCCAGGATATGCCAACAGCTAGTCCTGGAATCGATCGACTATCAACTGAACGTCACTATCACAGTCGCCATAGTGCTTTATAAGCAATCACTGCAAGCAACATGCTGACCGTCAATCAGAGCGGAGCCTGTAACAATCTAACAAGTGGGAAATAGGCAAGTCAAGCAGGCCTAGCCTAGTCAAATATGAATTGAGGTGTCAAAAATGTTGCACACAAGACAGTGGTTAAGACAAACAATATCTGCACATAACTAGAAAGTTAAACGATATTGTGAATTATTTGAACTGTCTCTTTGAACTGTCATTTTTTGACCGACAATTATGCCCTATTGATGGGTTTTAGATTAGAAATTGACAATTTTTGTTCGCCCCCCCTGCTCATGACGCCACGTGCGCAGAGTCGCATTGTACAAAATCAATTATTAGATAGTTTAAATTCATTAGCCACGTCCAGGAAATAACTACAAGAGTGGAGTCCAACCAATCTGTTAAAACAACAAAGCAACATAATAGGGAGACCATGTGTGAAAAAGGGTGCTTTGGAGAATAGCAAGTAGAGGTCTTTTAGCCTGTTTAGTTTGACATAGTAATTGTTTGAAAGGCTACCCTAACCCCCCCCCCTCCCCGCGCTCATGAATTTCCTTTCGCCAGAAAGATTTTACTAGTGGCAGCGGCTTCGGCACATCTGATGTGCACACCATTGTAAGAAAAATTACAGTCCCCTGTCACGTCAGAAAATACTGTCATTTGATAATGAAACTGACGTTAGCGTCACTCGCGTTAGCGTCACTAAAATCCCAGCAAAAACGTCAAATATCTACGTGTGTAGAACACACACGGCGCATCAGCGCAGTCGCTATACCAGATATAGATCTACACTGCAAAGTTCGATGGTCCGCTCGGGACCCGGATTTCTCTCTGATCACGTCCCTTGTTAAGAACAAACAGGACACTTGCCTCTTTCCGCCAATCCGCCAGACTTAACGGCTCCAATCGGCCACTAGACGAATGTCCGTTTTATTCATTCTACTCCAGACAGCGGCGAATCTAGCCCCTCCTTCGGGGTGCGAGGGGGGGGTATTTAGAGCGCAGGTCAACCAAACTCACGACCGGGATGATGCTGTGTTCAACTTGACCAAGTTACTTCAACAATAATCCAAGACTGTCTTATTTTTGTATTAGTTTTTTATTATTCAATGACGAAGTCTTTTGTTCACTATTTGGAGGGGTTTCATATGCTAAAACCACCCCAAATCCAAATATTGAGGCCTTTCGAACCCCCAAGCCTCCCACTCGCCTGTCCATGCTTACGATGCTCTCCAGAGTCCGACGATTAGGACAGCGTGTAGTTCTACGCTGGATGCGTGTAGCTCTACGCTGGATGCGTGTAGTTCTACGCTGGATGCGTGTAGCTCTACGCCGGACTACTTCGATGTCAGACATGTGGTTTGAGTTACGGTAGGGTAGTTTTTGTAAACATTGTTCGATAGATCGACAGCGGCCCACCGCTCTATCTAATGTGTTCCCGTGTTGACAACGAAGAGTTGTAAATCATTTGCTCGAGGCTATTTATGATGCCTGCGGAAGACGATACTGATTGAAAGAGCATTGGACATAAACGCAGAGCGCGTCTTGCTTAGATTTAAATCCAGGAAACAAGGAGCGTGTCTTTCGCATCCGGTTCCATGCCTGGAGCTATAGGATGTCGTTGACTGGTTTGTGCTCGGAGTCTTGGAAGCGTAACGGTTCTGGTTGAAATAAAAAACACGCAATCGTTATTGTAAGATGTAGGCTAGTGTTTCAAGCTGCGTTTCCAGGCTCATGCGATTTGCTCTTTATTAACGACGGAAGCATTGGATATCGCCGATTTGTCAATGGCTAATTTTGGCCATTAGCTTGAAACGACATTCAGAGTCTAGCCTAACGTGGTTAGTTCAATGGACTAACATCCGCATTGCTGTTGGTTTATTTACTTTATTTGTCTGAGGGTTTATTTCGCGTTGATTTGTGTACTATCATTTATGCGGTTCGAGTATTTTTCAGAAAAGAAAAAATGGAGTCCGTTACGCTACAGCATCACAAAGATTTTTCTAACGTAGGCTACTATGAAGCTTCAGTCATGTATTTTGGTTAAATTTTGGTCTGGCAATAATTATGTTGGTTTGAATTTGAAGTTGACTCGAAGTTGATGTCAATATTATCACAGCCATGTGCTTTCCCATAGACATTGCCAATCCACCAGACCCCTTCAAACTGATTCCACAATCTGACCCGAGTCCTCACTCCTGACTGACATTTCGATCGCAGAACCAGTTTCTCCATACACAGTATTTGCTACTGTCCGACGTCGGGGCGATGTATGTCAGCGGCGACGGTCCGAACCGTCTGACAGCTGCGAGATTAATCACCTGTGCACAATGAACCCTTGACGTCGTGCAACACAGCCTAGCTGTTTAGCGCTGACGACCTTCTCGCTGCTATTACCCGTGTCGTCAGTCGTCAGAGGGCGAGTCGTAAAGCTGTAACGTCTGCAGCG
Organism: Chamaedrilus cognettii; assembly: GCA_034695025.1. NCBI lineage: Eukaryota > Metazoa > Annelida > Clitellata > Enchytraeida > Enchytraeidae > Chamaedrilus > Chamaedrilus cognettii. The sequence goes on along the minus strand of JAQIWG010001837.1, from coordinate 13,827 downwards.
AGACTGCTTGGCATTGTGGGACACACTGAGACATTTCTTTATCCGCGACGAGCGTTTTAGGGGCCTATCACATAACTCACAAAGAGGTAAAGAATAACGGAGCAGATGGTGTCGGGAAATTTGCACAAAAAGGTTGTAGTTTATGCCGTTTGATAATGTGACGTTTATAACCACATGATTCGGGAACATAATACCATGCAATAGATACTACTGCTTTGCTGTTAACGCTGCAAGGCACTGCTTTTCAAAGCCTCGCTTGGAATTTCTTTTCTAAGTTCTGACAAGTGCCTCGACGCTACCTAAAGTTGTGTTCTGATAATGACGGCGATGAAGCACTTGCAAACAACGCCGGCATTTTACTGCGCTCGGCGCTTTGCGTTCTGCAGTGCAACGGGTGCTGCGTTTATGCAAAGCATGAAATATATCCACCTGTGGCCGTAGGCTGTATCCACTGAGCTTCCATTATCCACTGCAGCGCAATCATCGTCATCGTTACTACACCAATTACGCAGCAGATTTATTGCACGCCACTCTTTTTCCCTATTCATATCAATTTTGTCACGATGCATGTATACTATGCCTTTTTGCATTCCTATATAGGAATGAAGCTATGAAGGAAACCTGGCATATCCATAGCTTCTAATCATACAAACATCTTGAACTGTGGACAGCAGTGAGTAATTTGACTTACTTGATGTATCTGGGATGTATTTCGTTTACCCTGTTTCCAGTGATTTATCAATAATCTATTGTATTGTTGATGTAAGTCGAGATTTATAATCTTTGTCAGTTCCACTGTTGTGCTTATCTGGCTTGCCTCTCAGTACCTCAACACCTTAATTCTACTGACCGGTAATCTCAGCCCCCACTCACGACCCATTTCACCTTTTCGATGGCATTGATTAGTTGTAACAACTTAAACTGTGCCAGCGCGCCTCTTCCCACATAAACTCGCCTAATTCCCTGAGTGACAGGAGATTGAACCCATGCAGTCTATATTGAACCTGAGTCAGAAGCCAGGATGCGTGACCTGCGAACGATAATTCAATAGCACTGGTCGCCATCTTTGATCTCAGTGAGAATGAAACGGCTGAGCTAACAACTAAACCGCACGGGAACCTATAGTCGCCCCCTGTGTTGTTGTTGTGATTGATTCGATTTAAAACTGGGGGCAGGTTGCACCGGTTTGCATTTTTTACCGATTTCACCGGCTCCAGGAATCTTCTAAATGAAAACAGTATGCAACGAGTGGTAATCGAATCACTATGCATATTAAAACCAGAAGCAATGATACAAGTTGATAGATTGTTGTCAGCATGATAGGCCTAGGTATATATATATTTTTTCGCAGTGAAACAGACTCGTTTCTGATTCACTCAGCCGAGCACTTTCACCCGTTGCCTTTGATTCTACTGTCCGTCAGATACTCAGCGTTCAGAAAGATCAGTTGCTGCTAGAATACTGGGCCTTTGTTGGTCTTCCTGTCAATGAAGGGATGCGTCTGGAACATGGCCGGAATTCATCTTCAAACATTCAAACATTCAAACAAGAAACTTATTATTGATGACTTGACAGGGTTACGTTGATCAAAGTTAATCTGCATGTAACCTTTTAGCAGAGTCCCTGGTATAGAGCCATACAAACCAGGACGCACTCTTTGCTCTTTGCTCTTTGGCAATTTGGTGAAACCCTCACGCCCTAGGCCGATGATAATTGGTAGCTAGCGCAGGTAAAAGGTATATCGTATTACATGCATCGACAATCGACATCAAAGTTACCGCTGCACGATACCTGCTTTAAATACGCCTAATTGACACGGTTGTGCCAGAACTGGGCTACTGCACGCCAATCATACTAGCTATACCTAAACTGTGATAAAATTTAAGTCTTGAAAATGATTGAAAGCTGCGTTGGGTACCTAACGCTGCAAAGCACTGATACATGTATATTTAAATTTTCAGCATTTTAATCGTGCATTAAAATAACCTAATATCTGTTTGTGAGCCGCGATATTAACGCGCCCCAGATTAACATCTTCATAAAAATCATGCCGCAGGACCATTGAGTCCCAGCAACTGTTTATTACCGCACTTAAAAGGATCCGGTTTCATATTGTAGTCATTGTGGCTGTGATTCACGGACTATTGGCGGGGCGCCAGCGCTAATTCTCTCAGCTTGAAGTAAATCTGTCGACGAGGTCATTATTCAGGGAACCGAGTACAGTGCGATAAAGGTCAATATGAAACTTGGCTGTGGGTCTTGGCTGTGAAAAAATTCCATATAGTCAGGACTCAGAATCTCGGATTATCTAGGTAATTAGCGAGAAGCGCCTCATAGTTTTATCAGTACAGTAGACCTATTGCCGTCTATATGCTATGATTAATCCTTCCTCGCAACTATTCGTAGATAGATTGCATTAATGGAGTACTAAATGACATTTGCGTCAATCAATGCGAGCCATTGACAGTGTCGCGCTACTCGTGAACAGTGCTGTCACAAATTCGTTACAAAAAACACGGTACTGTAAGCTTACAAATTCATTGACACGCCCTGCAACCCGCCTTGCAACCCGTTACATTGAAAAAACTGTCCTTCTAAATTATGTTATTAACGTTAGCCTACTGGCCACATCGCGCAACGTTAGGTAATTTAATGACAAATTTCGGTCGACGCACGCATAAGGTTTATCTTGATAGCAGAGTGACTCCTATATACTTGTAGGCCTATAGGTAAATTTTTTCCATTGAGTTAACTTGTCACTGAAGCCTACATATAATCATCTCTTTAATTAGCCGTCGGTTGGAGCTGTAAGTTATAATTTAGTGTACAGCGCTCTAATTAATAAAAAAGGCGTGCATAGCTTGACGCTCAGCATTTCATACAGGCTTTCTCAAGGCATAAAGTCGTCTGCCGTCAGTGTTGTAGCGTGTCAGATAGTGAGATACATTACCAGTGTTACAATGCGTGTTGTTTGAGCAGTAATTCACGAGTATTACATCGCATACAATGATCCCCACGACTTATTAAAAAATTACATGGTATCTCGTTCAACAAGGCTTTGTGCTTCATGGTTGGTGGACAAGTGCTGACAATGATCTATCACAGCGCATCTGTCCCATTGTCCTGCATTGGTAGACGCATAAAATGTTTGAGGTTAGCCGTTACTTAAAGCGGAAAGATTTGAAATACATATTTTTTCGTGTGAATAACTATAAATATAATGCATTAGCGCCAAAACGTGCTTGTGTTAGGCTGGCCTATTTACTGTTTTGAATGCATTTATGTACTGGGAGTATTTTGTGATGCAAGCAGTAACAATCTTTAGTGGGCTTGCATCGGAAATCACTGATGCGATACAAGCGGCATGGTTATTACCAGTGCTCGAATAAGGAAAATTTCGGAGGGGGGATGACAAAACCTTCTCCCCTGGCTGGGATAAAGTGGCCGTAACTAGCGCCAGGGACGACACCTTGTAGTGCCGGGGATATCCCCCCCATCCCCCCCCCCCGGTAATTCGAGCACTGGTCAGCACCCCTCCCCCCCCCCCCCTGCTCGTGAGGTTGGATTGCAGGGGAAAAGGTCGACCCCCGTAGCTCTTTTTCAGCAAATCTTAACCCTGGCTGTAAGCTTAAATTGGTAAAAATATGACGTTTTTACTTTTGTTCCTACTTTGTTGCGTCCTTAATTCTCATTCACGGCTTGTTGTTGAATGACTTTGTTAGAAGATCTTCTGTAAAAGTTCTGAATCATAACACCTGACTTGTATCTTTGGATATTTGTTTTAGGCAGAAAATCTGTTTCGTTTGATCACTTGGTATCAAGTTACTCCGAAGTAATAACCATTGTTTAACGACAGTAAAAAATTCTTTGCGTTAATCTTTTCATTTTTAAACTTTAAAGAAGATTGCGTATTGATATTACTACTAGGCCTATGTGAAATTTCTTTTCCGAAGTGATGATTATATCAGAGCTCAAGCTACTAGCTAAACTGTATTATACATTTCACAGCGGTCATTATGACTACTGTGACATGTATGACATCCAAAGTTGAAATTATTCAAATGCGAAGAAAATGTAAATTGGAAAGAAGAAAGTATCACAATATGATCATGATGATATTGGAAAGAGAAATGAAGATAGCTGCATTATTATAATGAATATCGTGAGGCACGGCATAGAAGAATAGAAGCCTAGAGGTGCGCAAGACAAATTTTAAAAATATGAATGGGCTAACGACCTTCTTAGTAAGAATCAGACGATTCGGATCTAGGAAGATGCGAATTTAATGATCATGGTTTGACTAGATCGAAAATATTAAGAACCCGCCGTGTGCGTCTGCCAGTTATTAGCGTGACGTCATCGTTTTCAACAACAGCCTCCAGAGTCCTTGCATTACCACACATGTGGATTGAATGCGTTAGAGCGAGTGCGTACTGGAAGCTGTGCATCTAAGCTGATATTTTATTCATTAATTCACGAGCAGCGAACCATTTCGGACGCTGACCAATGCAACACTGCAGTCTATAGGCTCCTGCGAACACGGTGGATCAGTCTATTCAGTGAACTGCTATGCCGCGAAATTGCAGCATAAAATCCTCGCTCTCGCCATTGTGACGCTCTTTAGAAAGGAGCGAGGATGAGAGGGGTTTGGATGTCGTAATTAAACTAAAACTCGATTACCTTGATTCTGCATGCTGTTAAATCTGCACTGTCTGGCACTAGCCTGTCGTGGCCATTGTCAGTAATTCTGACGTACATGTACATAACAGAACGAGCGAAGACTGAGCGAAGTATAGGGCATTGACTCGCTATCTTCAAAGCTATGCGGATTTAAAGGATGTTGAACTAGTAATAGTAATTGAATTCCCCTATAGTTTTAGTTTCTGGCGTTTATTTAATAGATTTAGAAGTTCTATTGAATTTGATAATGGGTTAAATTAGATATGGGCTTATACAATTTCTGCAGCTGATTTACAAAACAGATCAAAGCGCGTTTATTTTCTTTTTGGGCTACATTTCATTTATTTGAAAGTGTGTTTAACCTTTTTCGGAAAAAGCTGATCTACAGGCTACTTTCATGGCACCCAAAATTCTATTATGTATGGTAGCTTGCTGTATACAATATTTCGTAAAACATTAGGCTGCATTGTAAGTCTTCTCTAGTTTCTTACAGTCCAAGCAGAAGTTCACTGAATGTAATAGCAAAGAAGTGAAGCCATCCAAAATACTGCATTAATTTAGCAAGAATTTCCGACTTTCTCCTTTGCATTCGTTAGTATTATAATTTCTAGATGAAAAAATGAAGTAGGTTTGCGATATTACATTGTAATTATAAATAGACTAGTTTAATAAGAACAATAAGTTAGCCCTACATTAATTGTAGAATTTATAGTTCACAAACCTGAAAGTAAGTCAACAAACAGATCTAAACATTGGTCTACATGTTAAATAGGCTAGCGCTTGATAATAACTGGATAAGACTTCGTTCGTATTGATAGAGTTCGTTCTTAGCGATATACTCCAGTAAACGTCTACTCTATCACAATTGCCCCACGATCACAAAAATATTACGCTCCCGATATCGCATATATATTATTATACATCTTATTATTACACAGTCAACACAATGTTGGCAATCAAAAAGAGTTCTCATCATAATGACCAGAGTGGAACGGATACGGGAAGTGCATGGGGAAAAGGGTGAAGACTCTGGATTGGATATCTCCTCAAAATTCAGCTACTGATCGAGTCTTACAAGAGCGACTAGCCTGTCCAACGGTTTAACAAGGCATGCTGTTCTTTACAACCATTAATTAGCTTCTAATTTTGAGGAAGAAAAAATCAAGAAAAGTACTGTAAAACATGAAATTTTTGCTACATGTCATTTTGAAGATTTTGCCTCTTGGAAATTTTCCTGCACTAAATTTTCGCAGTTTTGAAGACTGCCCATTATAATAGCCTCGGCAGTGTTATTTTTGAGCATGTAATTTTTTCCAATTTGCAAAATTCGTCGAAATGACATGCGTGAAAGTTTTATGCTTTAGAGTTGGCTAGTGCAATTTTTACATTTTGTGATGTTCATGCAATTTCATGCAGCAGACCAACAGCAGACATCACAATTTGGGCGTTGATCATGGCCTAAGATACACAGTGAACAAGCTTACAGACTCGCCCGACACCGGTCCGCTCAAACACAACCACTCGACTACGACACTTGGCAACTAGTGCGCTTTGAGCGCGACGACATCTTCGTACTCCCGCTCCGGCGGAAACTAAACTTCCTCCACCCCTCCGGCTCCTTCACAGTCAACATCTTCTCGAGGTGCACATTCGCCTGCGCCAGCAGCTCCTTGAAGATATCCCCGATGTTGACGTCGTCCTTGGCGGACACCTCGACGAACCCCGTGCCCCAGTCGAGGTTCGCCGTCGCCTCGGCGGTCGGGAGGGCCACTCGGCGCAGATGATCATCAAGGTCCGTCTTGTTGCCGACGATGACGATGGGGGTGGAGTCGTCTTGCTTCTCATCGAGGATCTGCTGCCGGATGCGCTCGACCTCGCGAAAGGATGCCTCGTCGTCCACGCTGTAGACGAGCAGGAAGGCATCTCCTGTGGTGATCGAGAGGCGCCGCATGCCCGGGAACTCGTGCGTGCCTGCGGCGGCGGGAACGATACAATAAAATAAAATAAAATAATATTAAATTATGTCAATTATGTTTGCCTTCTTGTTCGAGATTTGAAATAGAAAACCGAATTTTTCAGAGACACGCAACATCTGAAGGACTCAATGCCTTTAAGATTGTTTTGCTCAGTTGGTGATGATGACTACAAAAATCTTCTGAAAAAGTATAACATTGTGAAACAATAGTGGCCTGCCCGCCTAGCCCTTGACCTCGTCGATCATGGGGGCGTCATGAACAACAGCCAGATAGTGGATCAAGAGTTAAGTACAAAGTGTTTAAATGACTGGAATTTCGAGTTACGATTAAATTTAATGACATTATCTTCAGATGTAATCGGTAAGGCTTGTTGCAATGTGTTGTGTTAAATTGTGAAAATTCAAAATTTTCTTTTAGTTTAACCTATTTGCATAGATACTTTTTGGTAGAGATTGTTTTGTTTTTTTTGCTTTTTGTGATGATGTGATTGATTTGGCGAATCAAATACATTATGATACAGTATCGTAGTTCAATTTTTATCGTAGTGTATTGCGAATTATAAACCATGTGCTTCTTTAATAATAAAGATACAGATATGCCGTTAGATGCTTAACACAGAGATCTTACCTGCATTCTATCCATCATTAAATAATGACGATCAACCCGAGCATGATTACTAGTATTAACTTTGACTGCTCTTAATTAGTCTATAGAATAGATGCTCTGACGCTCTACAAACGCTAGAGGCTACAAAATAATCTAGTCACAGGCGACCTAGATCCATTTGAAGCCAATTCCCAAGTCCACCCATTACATCCAGGGAGCAGTATTGTAAGTTGTTTCTCATCCAATGCACTCAGCGGTGGAGTTATGCACCACCCATTGTTCTCTGGGACGGGGCCCCGCAGTTGGTTATGAACGCTTCTTAAAGAATATTAGAAATAACAACTTAGATGATAGATCCATTTCTTTCGCTCAATATCAAACCACTTTGAAGTGGTGAGCATTATACCTGCATGGCGCCCGGGGTAAAATGAGAGGCGACGCTCCTCTTCTTGACATCAAACGTTCCACGGTATAGACTAACGACACTCACGGGGGGGGAGGAGCGGGGGAATGCTGACGGAGGTTTTTCATCTTTTTGAAGTGAAATCATTAATAAGCGAGGGGGGGTGGGGGTACTAGCAAGGTAGTCAAACTTACCACCGGTGCGTCAAAAGTTCACGTAAAATATTCCTTTGGGACTCTTCACACCCGTCTAGCGCCCCCTGAATTGTTACGCCCGTCGACATTGATATCACAAAGAATTCTTCATAATGCTAATGTCTCGGTTATTTCTATGCCTCCCAGCCCCCCCCCTTGCTTCCCTCACTACGCTGCAGGTCCTCCGAGCCTCGCAGTGTCGTACAAATTACATCCGGGGCCGGGTCTAATTAAGCATCTCAGGAGCGTGCCACAGTTATTGATTGATGGTAATGGTCTAGGCCTTAACGCGTCCGCGCTCAAAGAAGGAATGCCAGACTGCTAGTTACTGCTAGTTATCGCACGATGTCTCACATTGACCCGCACGGTCCACACCTCCACACCACGTGTTTGCGCGAGAGACGGAAATGATGGCCGCAGGAAAACAAAGGGTTGTTGCTCCGAGGCATGCCTCGACGTGGATCATTTTCAAGCACGTGCCGTCATTTAGGCATAGACTATAATAGGAGGCCTATGGCCTCCGTTCCACGATGCATATTTTGCATGCATTTTTACATGCAAAAGTTGCAATTTTGGATGTTCGTCATAATTTATTATTACGATGTCATATTACATTAAACATTTTCGTCCAGATCCATACATGGCTACATTGTACATGCGTGTCATGTAGGGTTGTATGCTACATGTATTATATATCGATTTAATATACGTGTACGCCTGCATGTACATGACATTCTATAGGCAATAGCAATCTTTTATTCACCATAAAAACTGGATTAAAATATTCACAATTTCAAATGATATGTATAGGCTATAGGGGCCTATCTATACATAGGCTAATAAGCCTACGTATAGGCCCTATAGGCTATAGGCCTAAAACTGGAGAAGGCCAAATAATTGGAATGCAAAAGAATCTAATCAAACATTCTGCCGGTGTATGCATGCTTGGTTGACTATACAAGCTTAGCCAAGACGTTTGCTCCTAAAATTACCCATTTGCTTCCATTCTGAACAGAGTTTCCGTTCAATTTTTTTTCTGGCTTGCAGAGGCCAAGACTGAGGCGTTCTGTGCTCTCGAGACGCCTGCAGGGTTTTCATTATCTGGCGTCGCAGCTATAGTCGTTCGAACATTATACCATAAGTGTTTTTACAGCGACGCCAAGACGTTTAAAATCTGGCGTCTGGGGACACATGTGACACCGGGGTCGGTTTTTTGGCACCCTATTAGGTGCCAGCGGTAAGATATTTGACGCCTGTGTCTACATTTTTGGGGTTATTTACCCCGCGACGCATGTTAACAGCAGTCTAGTTTGTGAATTATAATGAACAATTTAGCATACAACGGCCACTATAATTAACCTACAAGCTTTGGTGTCGGACCTATTCGGAGTTTCGTCGGCATGGCAACGCTCTTATCCTTGTCTCACGGGGGACTATAACGTTTGACTAAGCACAGAGCCAAATGGCGCGAGTTAAAAATCTGAGATTTGAAGGTCATATTGAATGCGAACAGCCTTGTCGCCCGTGAAATGAAACACCTGAGTACAGGCTGACATGTATAGTGACATTGTAGGCCTACAAAAAGCGAGAAAACCCTGTAAACCAAGCGTTCAGTGCTCAAAAGTGATAATGAAGTTGTGACCCATGCATTATGTGTATTAGATTACTATGTTTAATACATGGTATTAATACCTCATTGGTTTTGCCGCATTATAGATGAAAAAGATGAAAAACGCTTCAAAATAGCGCCATCGTGCTAATTAATTTTAACTTAAATATTCGACTAGGGCTTAAATGTTGTACACTTCAAACACCCTTTTTTCACAAACCTTGTATTCCTTAACTATATTCCCCAACTACATTGCTTATATAGTTAAGGAATACAAGGTTTGTGTAAAAATGTGTCTCGCTAGAAACACCTTCTAGATACGACTCAGGGACGCAAAGTCTCAAAGTCTCAAAGTCTCAAAGCTGCAAAGCCGTAAGGCCACAAAGCAGCAAAGCCGCAAAATGCATTTTAACTTAAATATCCAACTAGCGGTTGTAAACTTGTAAGCATATACTGGTAGTTTGACAAAGTAGGGTGCACAAGAAAGATTGCGGTCTGCATAGAATCCCAAATAAAATTTTCTTGTTAATTTTGATACTTTAAATCTTACTAAATGGAATCTCTCGAATTACTTTCTCTCTACGATTTAGAGTATGGTTGATATTGATGAATGATAAATTCAATGACTTCATAGGCTATCGTAAATGTTCACAATACAGACCTAGAAGCATGATAAAGGACAAAAATAATAATGCGAAGGCTATGATTTAATTTATAGCGCTCTAAATTAATATAGTGACACTTAGAAATGTTGAAAAAAAACGAAGGAGACCTTCATCTCAAAACCATAATGCAGTGTGTTGAAGCCAGGTAGGCCCACCGGCGTGGGGACCTTAACATATTGTCTCTCGGACTGGCGTTGGACGCCTTAACCGCTAAAAACCACGTTTTTTTCCAGTTGTGTGTAGCACAAAGACTATCAATTATTAGTATTATTCAGTCCGGTTCTGTGCAAGAGAGCCGGCACAGAACCGCTCGCCCTTCCTTAGTCGCCTTTTAAGACTCGCTCGGGGAGCTCTAGGCTGCAAGCCAATTCTTTGTTCCCCGGCCTGCAGGGGGTTACACTACATCACAGCGCAGCGCTGTCGTGTAGCGGTTACAACTTAACGTATTTTAATGTTCACAGTTGACACAATGTCATGGTAGCGTTACCGGAAGTGTCGAGGACGTCAAGTGTGAGCGGGACCCCATTGAGCTCGTACTGTCCGCTGTGTAGGTCCTCCACGGTCGCGTGGTACTCGCTGAGGAACTGCTCGTACATGAGGCGCGATATGATGCACGACTTCCCCACCCCCGTCCCTCCCATCACCACGATCCGGTACCGGTCCTTGGTGAGGACTCGCGATCCTGTGGCCTGCAGTGCCCCGGAGCTGGACTGCGTGCGGCGCTTGGTGCCCGGGGATTCCATGTCGTGAAGAGATTATCGACCAATGTTGTCCGAAGGGGTGGGATTAACGTTGTGAGTGTGAGTCGATAGAAAAATATCTGTAATATAGAAACAACGTGGTGAATGTTTTATTAATCATGAGAAAAAAGCACGCTGTATTCAATAATAAAAAGGCATATAGCCGTATAACACTTTGATAAGGGTGTTTCATATTCAGGAGCTCAAATATGTCATATGCAATTATTCATGTATTTACATTACGATTGTATGTATGATCATGTACAATATATCCACATAATAAATGGTGCACATGATCCATTGCAAACACTTTAAATTATTTACTGGTTGGTTATAATATTACAGTTGCAGTGCATTCAACCTCAGCGTGCTGTAAGACAGTCAGCCGGGAACAAGAGAGTTAGCATTAGGCTATAGTCCTAGGCTAGATTATAGGCAAATGGAATTGATTTAATTCAACGCAACAAATCAGTAATACATGTGGGCTACAATGGCTACATATAGCTATCGATCAGAATACTATCGTGCTTCAACAAGTAATTGAAAACGTGTCCGTGCTACAATGCAATGCTATACAGAGGTTCTTACTAATGGGTGTAATACGTATACATACGTAATTTTATACCTAACGTCTAAAACAGCTTATAATAGTAAAATAGGCCTATCTTAAAGATAACGAGATATAGCTCTGTTACTTCTGCATTGCAGTTATGGTCTAACTATATAGCGCATTCTGAATCCTATGTCATCCAGAATTTCTGCTACATTATCAAAACAGCTCAATAAATCGGCCTAGCTGTAGTCTCGGTCCAAAGTAGCCTATTGCTCGCACCTTCGAGCTGCAGTACGCGTGTGGATTCACGCAAGCTGCAATCCTCAGTAATAACTCGTGACGCTATAGCACGTACTAGACGCGTGCAATGTAACGTAGCAAGCGCGTCACTTTTCTCGCAGCAACCCTGGATCCGTTAGTCCATACCCGCTATTAGCTAGCACAGCACACGCGCCGTGTATACATATAAGTCGAACACAGAATGATCGATTACCTTCTTCCTGAAAAACTGCCACTTCTTCTCCCGACGTAGGTTATCTGCAATACGTCTATGTACGCGTATTGTCAACCTGGCCTATATACTTTTTGGCTTGTAGTTTGAGGCTGCAGGAGAAAGACGCTATCGTCTGAGTACACGACCGCCACAGCCGTGTCTTGAGACCGAGAGAGATTAATGTTTACGCTGCTGCTCGCGCTGCAGAAATTTCAGTCCTGCTCAGTTATCTTCAGCAACCAGTGGCGTATACACGCACCAAAATAATTCGAGGGCGCGCGTCAAATCAAAATATGACTTCTTTGAAAGACCAATATGGTCGTGGAGTACTACTTTACTTCTGCGGGACCGCAATTTCAACAAGAAATGGAAAAATGTGAGCTTGAGAGAAATTTGATAGCGGTGTTATATCGGACTATATTTGTGAGCAGTAAGGAGATTTCGTGGTAGGCAGCTGCCCAGCTAGTCCCCCCCCCCCCCGTCCCCCCCACACTCTCCCCCCCGTCCCCTCCACCCCCTGGTCTACATGTCCTGACGAGACCGCGCTCTAGTCAGCAACTGTTGTTGAATTCTACATTAATCACTGACGGCTAGCCCAGCTAGGTCTTCGACATTTACATGCAACCGATACTGCGACGGGTTTAGTCCTAGCAGGCACAAACACAGCGATTTGAAATCGAGGTACACACATACAATGTACGATGCATATGTACAACCTATAGGGATCAATATCCTACAGCATGTGTGTATAGGTCGCATAGCCCGTGCAAAATAGCGTGTTATCGTTTCTTTAGTGTCTGTCACGTGACTCACGTTGGATCGTCGCTGATCCCGTAGTCCATAGTTCCATATTTTAAAAATAATTTGATCAAAATAATCTTACTAAATTTCTTTTCTTTTACATCTCTCTATTACATTAAATTATACTATGAGCCGCTCTATAATCCGTGTACTGTATGGTGCTAGAATGTATGCATGTGTGCAAGCTGCCAAGCATGTTAAAATAGCGCAACTCAATTTGAGTTTTTACAAGAATCGAATCTCGAAAGTTCAAAACTTGGTAATTAAGTTTTTAATTGTTTGAGTCCAACACTCAAGCAATGCAACAGTATAATAAAATTATCTGACCAATTTCAATTTCTATGAATAGGCCATTTTTGTATTATTAGTATAATGTACATGTCTTTGACCCACATTCTCATTCAAGACTAAACATCCGTCCGTATATGGCAAGGCAGTGCATAAAGAAAAATTAGGTACCGCGCGGGTCAGATCAATTAAAACGCGTTTTCACCGCTCTAGCGCGTTTGAAATGTCGCGCTTTTTATGGCGTCGGAAGCAGCAGCAAAATTCTTTCCGCTCTGTATTCTAATATCATACATGTAGGTGTCATTTGTACATGTCCGTCTGTTAGGCCTGCTATCAAGTTAACAGGCCGATGTGCCGTATCATTGACCTTACTTGAAAAATAAATCCTTGATAATAATTAAATGTTTGCACACTAGCTGACAGCCTGAGTACGCCTATGTCAAAGTCTCAATCACGTAAGTGCACGACGGTCATTTTGAAACTAGAATCGTAGAAAAATGTACTCATTTAATTAGCCGATTAGTATCGGCTACGCAGCCCACGCGCAACGTTGTGGGTTTGCTTCTCTTATAATATGCTTGCAAATTACAGGGAAAAGTAATCGATATAATTATATATAAAATAATTAGTGTCTAATTTTAGTAAAAGGTTAATCGGAATCCATTTGGCTTATGGATTCACCAGTTTCAGACGATTACTGCGAAGTGCGACCGTAGATAGTTTTGTCTAATTTTACAGTTCTAAGCTACTCCTCCCAACATTTCAAAAATCATTTGTTTGCATATAGGCCTATTGCCTAGCCCCCTCTCTCCCCTACCC